>APFE031117213.1:48062-70834 GCA_000404065.3 Pinus taeda
AATCGGATGATCTTTAGATCAATCCTACACCTCTCGACGAGAGGAATCTAATAAAAATATTATTAGCCATGAATAAGATGACCCACATGAAGTTTGGCCCTAGTTGCCAATTTAACAAACACGCGACCATAGGGCGACTCACCCTCCTCTAATGGTGCGTTGTGTACAGGGTGAATGGCTCAGCCTTCCCTTGTGATGCCACGAGGCGACTTAGGGACAGGGTGAATGGTTCTCCTATCGAGGCATCCTACCCATGCAGTCTGGGACGCACGGGAAGTACCTCTCATTTGGGCAATGAGCAGGAAATGGGGTTAGGGACCATAGTAGTACTATCGATGGACCCATCATTGTATCTACTGTACTCCCCATGCTAGGATGACCTCCATTGATCTGGGATCAGTATGAGTGGTTTGAGACACTCTCCAGTGATATTGATCTGGGATCAATAAAACTGACTTCGGGTCAGTGGAGAATTGTATGAGACATTCTCGGTCAATTCTTCTTTTTCATGGTTCTGCAGAGTAGAGCAGAGTAGAGCAGAGCTCAGAAAACAGAGCAAAGCAGAGTAGAGCTCAGCATAATAGAGCATAGCTTAGCAAAACAGAGCAGAGCAGAGCAGAACTTAGCAGAATAGAGCAGAGTAGAGTAGAGCTCAGTAGAGCAGAGCAGAGCAGTGTAGGGCACTGATGGTAGAGATAGTATAGTCGGACATATGGATCAACGAATGGAGTTCTCCCTAGTTGAGAGGGAGTGTTAAAATTGGCAACTAGGGCCAAACTCCATGTGGGTCATCTTATTTATGGCAGCTGATATTTTTCTTGGATCCCTCTCATCAAGAGGTGTAGGATTGATCTAAAGATCATCCGATTTCGATAAGTATTCATGGAGTTATGTATTTATTTGTGTTATAAGACAATTCGTCAAGGTCGGCCAACAACCAAATAAACCCCACATGTGCTCAACGTTTTAGTATAAAAGGAGATGATTTGAGAGTCATTTCTTACACACACTTCTATCTTGATTTCTCTACACTTGTCTTGGGTTTTAGTTGAAGAGAAATCTAGGAGTGGAAGCCCTAGATGTTGGAGGAAAGAAGACTAAGGGAGCTGCCCTAGCCCCAGATGCTGTCAAAGAAGAAGTCTAAACGCTGTCCAAAAGGCAGCCCTAAACGCAGTCTAAAGGGAGCCCTAACGCTAACCTATTGTGCCCTAGATGCAGGCCTAATATGGCTGAAAAGGTGGGCTGTAGGTGACCCTCAAAACAGGGGCAGCATGAGAGTTTAAGGACTCAAACATGCCCAGGACAGCAAGATATGCTAAGACACATGGGACAGTAGCAAGGGATGAGAAGGCAAAGGGAACAGCAGCAAGGTATAGTATGACTGTTAGGGACAACAGCTACAACATATATCTAGGCAGCAGTGGCAAGGGACAGCTGCATAATAAATGGGACAGCAAGATATGCTAAGATAAATGGGACAGCTAGGCATGATGCTTGGTGCAGCAAACAGTGAGACAATAAGCACTCATAGGAGCAGCAATGGATGGCTAGCATGGTACAACAAGGCTGCAAATGGGACAGCAGCCAAGATGGTGCTGCAAATTCATTAGACAACAGCAAGGTACAGTGTGCTAATAAAATGGACAGCAAAGGGATGCTAAAGCAAAGTGGGACAGCAGCTGTGACACGACAGCAGCAAGAATGGCAAGCACGGACAGCATGGATAGCAGTGGCAAGCATGGGGCTGCAAGCATCTGAGACATGCTGTATGACAACATCGTTCAACAATGGCCCATGGGACAACAGTGCAGCATAAGGTGTAACAGTCATGAGGTCCAGCATTGTGATGATGGGTGCAACACATGCAGCGTGATGAGGTGCAGCATGATGACGAGATGCAGCGCAATGATAGGTGAAGGAGTCACCTTGGAGAATTAGTTGAAGCAGCATGTCTTCCACTGATCTCATGTATTATTTTCTTATCTATGCTCTTATCTAGAGAAGTCAAAGTGTTGACTTTTGTTGTAAATGTACTTTCTCTCTCTCTCTTTGCTGAACTATTGAAGAACATACAAGAAGAATTGATCATGGGTTTCCCCACATTGGGGTTTGTCCCTGGCTAGCACCATATCTTGTGTCCTTTTGTCTTGGCTTGTTTTCTGCGATTTATGTTTATGTTCTATCTGCAGTTTACTTTAATGCTGATGTGATTGCTAATCTGGAAAAGATATTGAGCTCACTGTTAAAATTGAAATAAATTGCTCTAAGCATAGAAGATACTTAAAATTAACAAAAATCCATGGCTTAAGATGATAGAAATAGGTTTGATTTCCAAGGGATAAAATAGATAGTGACTTTCTTTCATGGATTCCAGATAAGTAATCAATGACCTAGCGAAATCTTTATCAAAATTTTATTTAATTCTATTATACAAGGTCAAGGTAGTCATTTGTCACAATTTTGAATTCTCTATTGATTCTGAAAAATAGTATTGATTGGTTATGTGAGTATAATGCACAAAATAGTAAGGTTTACCAATATAGTGATTCTGAAAAAAAGGCAACTTAAGAACCTCATGCCTCTATCTATTTCTCAGAACAAATGTGGAAGAATATTCATCGAATTTGATGTAAATCTATTAGAAGCTTCAAAGCAAAATGATCATATGTGGGTGGCAGTAGACAACACAAAAAGGGCACGATTTATTACTTGTAGAATGAACCACTAAGCAATGTAACCAAATTACTATCTTCCAGGATTCTAACATGACAAATTATACTTCACAAGTATTTTCTCAACGGAAGGTGAATAGAACCAATCAAAATTGCAATCAATAGAAACGTCTTCAGGTCAATATCTTGTTTTATTTCAAACAATTTATTTTCTTGTACATATTTTCTTTTTTGGGGGTTCTGCTATGCCATCCCTTGAAATTTGGGCGGTCACTGTTTGTGGCAGTTGCTCATTTACCTTCCTTCTGAAATCTGAATACTATTGTCCAGCAGGTAGAGGCAGCTCCAACGAAATCTGAAGAGCAAGCAATGTATCCAACCTCTTTCGCAAATGAAAATGTCCCGCCGGCAGCTCCAATCACAGTGTATTCACAATGGCAAATGAAAATCAGAAAATGTAACGCGACGGGTTTCAAGTTTCAACGTTAGGTTAGGACCTAGGTTACTTTGGCGATTTACGGGTCGGTTAGGTTACCACGGCAATTTGCGGGCGGCTTTTTCAACTGTTTCCGGCGCCAAAATGATTTTCAAATGACTGATTCGTATTCGGGAAAATCATGATCCGTATCACAATTTCCGTGATAGGGATCCGTATTTTGCAAAAACGTTTTAAAAAACTAAAAAACACCCAGGATCCGTTTCCAAAAAAAATGGAGTCATCTACGGAGGCGGAGGAATTGCCTGGACGACCAAAAGTGGCTGGAATCTGGGCAAAAAAATTTCAAAAAATCTTGTAGATGCAGTGTTTGAATCATATTTTTGATGGTGGAAATGGATTCAGCACCATCAAAAACCTCTAGAGCATCTACAATTATAAAGTTTGACAGCTTTTACTTGGATTTACAAAAATCCCTGCTGGATTTTTTCAAAATATGGCCGGAATTTCCATAACTTTCAGGGCAAAAAAGCATAATCGTTAGACTATGGCAAAAAAAATTGCATTTTCGAAAACGTTTCCATGCCGAATCATACAGGTTTCCGTATCTGAAACGGAGATCGACATTTTGGAGGGTTAGGGCCGACGTTTCCAGCAACTTAGGATTACCTTGGTTTGTTTCATTTTCATGCCAAATAGAAGCTGCCAAATTAATCCCTCGTGATATAGAGATGTCAACAAGTTAAAATTTGTTCCTGCATGGTGAAGAAACTAGAGGGATTTAGTATTCTCCACTGGAAATATAGTTTATGTTGTTGGCTGGATAATCTGATTTACATTTTAGCTATGATTTTTAGCACCGACAGTAGTGAGGTGTATATACAAGTGGACCATCAAAATGTAAATTAAAAATAAGGCAGATCATAATATTAGTAAAAATATATAATAATAAGATAGGCCACTATACGTCCATCTTAACCCTGATATTTTAACACTGACAGGTTTGTGCCTTGATTTCTTTTTGATCACCCAGTGTTTTGCTGAATAGATTCAGGGTTAAGATGGATTTATGCTAGTGATAGGGTATATTCAAACAGTTTATAGCCGATTTCTAGATGCCTATTACGGATGAAATATGTTTCCTAAATCCTAGTCCCTACTTGCACCATGGTTTTCACATATTGAAAAGAATGTTTATTTCTATCCACATATTTAAGCTACTGCTGGAAAAAATGTCGTATGCCAGAAGTCCATTGTCAATTTGTGTCACTTTCCAGAAAGGTTAGATGTAAAAATCATTAAGGTGCACTTTGGACAACTCAATATGAAATCATTGATGGCTTTACTATTGTTTTTTCCTTGTCACCAATGCTCTGGCCTTTGATTTGAAGAGTTGGACATAGGATGCCATGTCAAAGTAATTTCTTGGAAATTTGATTTTAATGTATAAGAATGACCTATGTTTTCAAGAGCCTTCTACTTGCACCTAGCATTTAGGCATTGATTTCAGGTGATTGACATCTAAGGTTATTATTATGCAACTATTTTCTTCTCTTTAGGCCAAATGTCTTCATATGGGTTGGATCTGGAGGTTCTGGGTTTTTGGAGGAGCTTAAGGTTATTTTCCTAATATTTGTCAACTTACCTACTGTAATTTGTGCGTGTTTGAACTAAGCATGGCCAACGAAAATTCAAAGGACTTTCAGAGAAAGCGTAACTCACTAAATTAGTGAATATTGCTAGATTTAGCGTTTTACTGTCTTGTTCTGGTTAGAGATTATCTGCATGCGATTGGAAATTTGATATATTTAGTTAGCGCATTTTGCTGAAGTTGTACGTTAATATATGTAACATGTTTACACAGCTGACAAAAATATATTGCATTTATGGCTTGAACGTGAATGGACAATATTTTGTTTTGGTGATGTCAATTGTCAACCTGATAGCTAAAGTCGCTCGGAGACCTAGTGGATGTTGGAATTCTTGTAATTCATTATTTGTGATAATAAGCTGCGTTATGCATTTTTGTGCAACTTCAGGATATTCGAGTTTTCGCGTTTTGGATTCAATGGGCCTCGTTTTCAAGTGCATGTTTATCATTTTAAAATATGATTTAAATATTTTCGTTTCTAAATTTCATTGTCGACTTGTATAGCAGGCTCTTGTAAATGCCTTCTACTCAATGTAACCATGGAGTGAAATGATGTCTTATAGTCTATAGTAAGGAATAATTCACTTCTGAAATGAGTTAACTTTCTGCTTAACAGTGTTCAAAGAGTTTCATGCACACTAGAATGAGGCGGCGTGTTGAGACTCTGATTCAGGTAGATTTCTTATAATTGGCTATTTCGAATATCTAAGCTTGAAGTTGGGAAGCTTGAAAGATTTCTACATTTTTTTTCTAATTCAGGTGGTTATGTTATATTTGTTTATTGGATTAGTCTAATTTTGAAGCTTAAAGAAATTGAGACGTCTCTGCATTTGGTTTCAGGCATTGAACCGTGCAAGACCAGATGTGGAGAAAGAGAAAAAGACAGCACAAGGCCGGTCCTTTAAGCGGCATATATGATTTGCAGGAGACCCTATAAATTGATTTTGCTGTGACATTGCTGTTCATTTCCGTAATCGTCTGTAGTTGATCGTGGAATAAGATGAAATATCCACATCAGGCTACGTAATGCATTTGTTTGAAGGGTGAGGAAAATGCAACACAAAGGCAAGCAAATCTGGCCTGATTTTTTTATCTCTTTCTTCAGAAAATTCATAAATAACTCGTTTCATTGGTATAAAATTCTCAAAGTACTCTGCCTCGTTTGACCATTTTAGTTTTAAGGGGTTATAAAGCATTGGAGCTATTCATTTTGCATTTATTAGGCATGAACAAAGAGTGTCATTAGAAACAAATGTTTGTACAATAAATGCAGCTATTTGAGGGTTCAATGTAATGGATGCCAGGGCGCATCTCTGTATTTTACGCATTGGTTTTTCATAAAATGTCCAGTTCCCAAATGGTTGCATTCTCAAGTGGGGCCATGTGCTCAATGGATGGGACTAGTTATCTTGTGTTAGAGACCCTCAATATCACCCTCACCTCCCCTGTTGTCGTTTATAAAAATACTGAAAATAATACAGATTACCCATTTGATTCGGTGTTTTTTTTTCCTTTTTCAATTCCGTCTCTGCAAGTGTGGTGTTTATTTTTTCTCCTCATATTACCAAACCACCAAAATACACTGTACAATTAGAAGTTTTGTCCTCTCTTGCAATCCAGGTGAGGACCCCGCGCTATCTTTTGTGATTTTCAGTTTTTTTTTTTGTTATAAATCGTATCAGTCTATCCTCTTCCAAATCTTTATTTGCAATTTCAGGTTCTGTGTGGTCCTGACAGTGCTCTCTTTTGCATATCAAATCTGAAAATGATGTGTGGTGTTTCATGTGCGACCCTTTTTAAATGGAAAATGGTATGGATGCGTTATGTTTTGTATGGTAATGACAGGTGTAATTATTTATGGATTGAAATACACATCGATATTAGTTTTTGTTTCACGGCGTTTTTATGACCACTTTTGCTCAGAAAACATTTGACAATGGATTAATATTTTTGGGGCATATCTATCTTATTCGGACCATAGTTTTTAAAACCGGAACTGGTGACCGGACCGGTCCACCTAATGAACTGGTTTACCAACCGGAATCGGTCTAACCAGCACTGGTTTGGTCTAAACGAACCGGTTTTAGAAAAATACATTAAATAATTAATTTTTAATGAAACAAAACTATTTTGAAGATTTAAAACCATGATTCCAAGCCAATAGAGACAAAATATGCAAAGTTTGCTCATTTATATACCATGTAAAGGTGAATATATCAAAATGGCACCGAGTGCAATACATATCATCGACAAAATAGCAAAGTACATAAGCAATGAGGCTCGAAATGGCTATAAAGTCCAAAAACAATGCTGGAAGCTATGAGGCCATTGGCCTACTACAAGTCTACAGTGTACACATGATCAATCATCAAGTTCATCACCACTACTAGACACAAGATCATCATCAGGAGCTACATAAACATCATTTGGTTCAGAGTTTGAGGATGCCTCAACCTAATCTGCAACCTTAGTATCAATGCCACCAATAACAATGGAAGTGGACCTAATGGAAGCACGAATTTGTCAACCTGCATGACTAGTGCCTTCCATTGGTTATTTGCCTTTCCTTGATGCCGCTACTGATCCTAGTTCTGATGCCACCACATAATCTGCTTCATCCCCCGCTAAAGCCATGTCGATTTCAAAATCAGCCTCAAACACAGGTTCGTCAGTCTCCTCCACCCATTCTGATGTTGGATCAATATTGTCCAACACAATGGAATCTAGATCAGGAGTTTTGCTCATCATTTGGAGCTCTGATTGCATTTATTGTTTACCCCCAAACCATGAAATCTTGAAAACCATTAAGTACGCTGAATTTTGAGTGAAATCTAAAATTTTAGTTTCTCCATATGAAATCCAATGAGGTTGAAACCACTCTCAAACATCTTGAGTCATTTCATGGTAATGTTAAAAGTTTAAGTAAAAGTGACTTTTCCTTTAATTTTCATTAAGGAAATGTCACTTTTACTTTAAGAATTTAACATTACCATTAATTGACAACATTGTTAGTGTTGAAATGTGTCAGGAATATGAGAGGGTAGGCATGTTTTTCTTGGAGGGACTATTTTTGGAGGGAAACAACCCCAAATTTCCCTCAAAACAGCTTGAAAACTCACAAAAATGCATTTTGTGGGGGTTATACTTCCCTGGTAATAAACTGGCCGGTTTAGGACAAAACTGGTCGGTTTGACCACAAACTGGCCGGTTCCGTCCTAAACCGGTCGGTTAGGATTGGTTAGCTCCAATTTTTGGCCAAACAAGGTGTTTGACCAGGTTTTTTGACCGGTTCCAACCGGTGGGTCTGCTAACCGGCCGTTTAGATTGGTAACCGGTTAGCTGCCGGTTTTGAATACTATGATTCAGACTGATAGTTTTGAATAAATATGATTTATAAAAATATTGAAGTATTTTTTTTTATTTGTTAATTTTTTTTTTGGGTAAATAAAATTTTGTAAAATTTTGAAGTTTTGTCGCCGTACATCGTATATTATTTTGGGAATTGAACTTGAATGGATAGGATAACACTTCTCTCAATTGCCTCGACTAAATTAGGATAACACTTCTCTCAATTGCCTCAACTAAATTACGATAACTCCTCTCAATTGCCTCGACTAAATTAGGATAACTCTTCTCTCCATTGCTTGGACTAAACTAGGATACCAATTTTCTCAATTGCATTGGCTCAACTCAATTGGAAAAAATATACAATTATAATCAAATGGAATAATTTCAATTTATTATTACCATGTCATAGGCAATGTTATTTTTGGATAATTATGGTTTAAATAAATATATTTTGTATCACTAAAATAATGTGTGTATTAATTTGAAGGAAAATATGTATCATGGTCTCTTGCTACTTTTAGCTACAAATATTGATAGAGGTTGTATGTTGCAATTGATATATGATGATGATGATCATTACTATCCATCCATTGACACCAACTTTGGTTTATGACTTGTATATTTAAATCAATGAGCTTGATTTGTGATGTTGCTTCAATGGTTTAACAATTTGAAAATAAAATTTGTGAGTTTTGATTTTTGAGTTATCTAGTTGTTAAATTTCAGGAATTTAGTTTATACGTTGGGGAGTCCAAGAGAAAGTGCTTTCCATCCGTTACACTAACCATCTTACAGATTATATATATATATATATATATATATATATATATATATATTATATTTTATAATATTTTTTCTTTATTTATTATTTCTCTGAAAGAGTTTTAGGCCTAGTCTAATTCCTTGTGTTACGATGTAGCTTGGGCATTTTCATTAATTTTGAAAAACCACACAAAAATGCTTACAACTAAATGAATACCCCAAACAATTTCTAGGTAGAAAATACTATCGTAACTATTCTCATGACAAAAATTGTCTATCATATGGTAAAACCACATTTTCTCCATCTTGGGAAAATTAGAGGACAAATCAAGAAAAATAATCTTTCATGCCCTTCCAAAAAACACGAGGGGCATAAGAAAGGAGTTGCTAATCATTTAGGGGTTAAAAGCATCTAATAATGCAATGAATGAATCCACATGTATATAACTGGAAGGATCATTGCCATTGACAAACATGAATTTAGGTGCACATGTGAGCATATGCTTGACTTAGTTGAGTTCTTTTTTATTTCTCCCCTTGCTTTGTGTGCCCTAGTCATGGTGTTTTATGGAGGAGTTAGCGAAAGCCATCTTTGAAAACTTTGGTGAGCATGATCTTTGGCTTTATTCAGATCAATGGCTAAGAACACTAATGTTGTTGGCACCTGGGAGATAGCGAGCCCTTGAAGCGATTGAGTCCAATGTAAATGTGCCTCACCCATTTGATGTCCTTCCAACATTGAAGAGGAAGAAACCTCTATCTTTTATGGATTTGATCCAAACTTGCTTGGAGTTATTGATGTGTCCTTGAGGAATAGAATTTTGTTCTTTAAAGGGATTGACCATTTGTTACTCACTGGGGATCCTTAAAACCCAATTCAATGAAATTTTTTATGTGTTATTATTGACCCCTAAATTACATGCACTTGGAATAGTGCAAGCATGCCTTGACCATTGACCAAAAATTTAGTTCTAATTTCCCTCATTCCCATGAGAGGATAATCTTGCTTCATCTGCTTTGAGAGCACAAGAGTTGAATGAGGCTAACCCTTGGTAGAAATCTTGCTTGAAGAGGGCTTAACACTCTCCTTTTGACTGAAATTCATTGTAATTCCTAGAATTTGTAGCCAAGCCCCGTCTCCATCGGCCTTTGACTATTCCATGAACATTTCTCATTTGCAGAATTGAGTTTTGGAGTTTCACCACCAACATTGACCTTTGATTTCTTATGAACCCCATCGCCCCTATACTTGTGCCTTTGCTAACATGAACCTTGTTAAGGGAATGGACTCCTGTTCTTCACCTATCAATCAATGATAACACTGGATCCAATCTCCTTATTCAACTAAATTTGATGTGACAATACTGACAATTGAAGTAAAGCTTTTCATCATCTAAATTTGCCTCTTACAATTTCCTTCCCATAAAAATAATTTCTTCTAATAAGCCTCTTAAAATAGAGGTCATGATCAAGATTCAAGGAGTGCACAAGGAAATGATTCCAACTTATTGCATATCAGCTTTAATTTTTTTTGTTGTTGCAAAAATGAAGTGGCAACCTTGGAAGCCAAACATAGAGAGATTTATGATCCCTTTGGGCCTTGCTCAAATCAAATAAACATATCACAGCGAAAGGATGAACTCTAAAGACATGAAACAACACAAGTCTTTATTGAGAATTACATCTTTGTCCACATGGTTCTCAAAAGGAAAAGTGAATAATCTTTGGAGTGAGGTAATCGTCGATTCGTCACCATTTGTTTAGCTACCGCAATCCATGAAGATATAATATAGTGTGCCATCTTTCCTATCGATGGCTTTGGGTTGGTAAAATACCTTACCAAAGCTATTTAGTTGATTTGTTTCACTTTCTCCACAAATCACTTTAAGCAGAACCAAAACATTTAGTACATCTATTACATTCTTGCAAAAACCCTTCAATCAAAATCACCTCTCTCTCTCTTTCTATATATATATATATATATTATAATATATATATATATATTAGATATATATATCTATATATATATATATATATATAATTGAAATTGAAGTCAATTAGGTTATGAAATCAAACCTCATGTTGTATTAACCTTCACCTTGCAATGCATGGTTTTGACGAACCAAAATGATAGTGCCTTTCTTAATGTCTCCCTTTGCAACATCCAGAAAAATCCCAGGTATTGAATTTGATGTTGTGGTTCTATAATATTGAATAGAAAAAGTAATATTTGTTGAAATTCTATGACAATTGCAGCAGAATATAATTTTATGTTAGATAATTCTACCTAATAAATTTCACACAGTGCTTTTATGCCACTGATATTATTGAGTAATTTCACTTCAAAAAATATCAACAGTAAATGCAACAAAAATAATAAAGATCATAGAAAGATAACCATGCACAATAGGGACGGGATTTTTACCCTAGGAAACCCAATCTTGAGAGAAAACCCAACTCTTTTTAGGGAAAAAAATTCTTCAGTAAGGTTTACATATCGAATTTGCCTAGAATCTGTGCCAATATCCAATTCAAAATACCAGTCAAATTTGGTCAAACTCCAACAAATCAACGTTTGTCGAACTGCCCAAAATACAAAAGAGTCAACACTGGTAAAACAATCAATTTTTTGGTCTTGCAGTCAATGGTCTACATGTGCAGCGTTGCGGTAAGCCTGCAGGTCCATACTGTTGTCAAACAACTTGGTCAAATGGTCAATAGTTTAGTTAAATAGATTTGGTCTATGCCTAGTCAAACTCAGTTAAATAGATGAAGAATCAACTCGGTCAACTCAATTAATTTCGACCTGCTTGTCACACGTGCAACTGCTCTAGGAGAGATAAAATGATGATGAGAGAGAACATGAAGTTGCACTTTCTTACGAAGAAAATGAAATCTCACATCATCTATATATACTTGTCGAATGGGGGTAGATTAACCCAAGGGAGACACCCTTTCATGTGGCTGGACTGACTTGTCTTCATGGGCTCACTTGATGCTCCAAACAATAAATTTTATTTGTGATTTTTCTAGGCCGACTTAGACATACGGGAATACCTACCAATGCTACAAAAATCAACACTCCGTCTTAGTGAGGGAGGTATTCTCTTTGGCGACAACAAATTTCTTCTTAACTGAAATTGTGAAAATTCCTAAATCCGGAATCCCCACCGCAACAAATTGATGTTACTTCTCCTATTTGTTTAATCCATGCAAGTTATTTACGGTGTTCTACTGTAAATATCGAAGTAAATACAACTGCAGGCTACACCATTTAAATTTACAAGTGGAAACAAGAAATTTAACAAGAAATAGATACAGCACAATGACACTGTTATTTTTGGACAAAAGTCCCTGGAAAAACCCAATGCAGGAAAATTAGTGCAACAACTCTGAGGGTTTTATTATTATGCAGTAGTAAATATGAGTACAATTCGTTGGAAGCTCAACTGATTATCTGATACAGAGAGAAATTGGACAAAACAAATAGTGAGATGATCTCACCATGTCACTGGAAGAATTTGACTTTGATCTCGCTGGAAAGAGGCTCTGTGTCAGCCTCTGCGCAGAATTGCGTCAACCCTACGTAGTCTTTGCGTCACCTCTGCTGGGGAGTGCGCTGCTCTTCCTCCAGATCCTCTACTGCCCAAAAACATCGATTTCCAGCCTCCCAGTCTCACACCCTAGCTCCTGGTTTCTGAAACTTGATTTCCTCAACAGGTATTTGATCTCCCTCTAGGCTTTGCGCTGCCACTGCGTCAGCTTTGCGTGGGCCAGCGCCAGCCTCTCTTTGGACGTCGTTTTGCCCTCTTTGCCTTGTACTCTCTGGCCCAGGAAAACTTCCCTCTTCTGGATACTATCTCTGCCCCTCACTGCAAAAGCTCACTTTGCATTTCTCACCTGTAGCTGCTTTGCTTCAAAAATTCGATCTTCTAAACTCTGTGTGTGTGTTCTCCAAGTGCCCATCAAGCCTTCTCTTTTAATCCTCTCGCTGATCAATCAACGACCCAAATTAGATTCTAATCAATGGCTAGGATCATATTGACTTGATCTCCGCCTTCTTCTAGAAGTTTCACCCATACTTTAGATTAATACCGATTAATTATTTTAATTTCCTAAGTTTAGACTTAGGGTCCCATTAAAATAATTAACTATTTTAATAAAACTATCTCTGGGTGAAATTTCCCAAAACGATTTCTAGGTATTGGAGAATGCACGTGCCTAAGCCTCCCTGCAAATTTTGAGACTTAGAGCACATTCGATGCTACTAGAAATCAACACTCCCTCTAAGTGAGTAATGTGCTCTAACAATGCACCTTGCTGAAGCATCACTCTGTTTTGTAACATCTTCTGCGCTGTTAATGTCTGACATCCTGTACACCAACTACTGCGCAAATGCTGCATCTGTACTGCTACTGACCCTGCCACTATCAACACTGCATCCGTACTACAACTCTCTCTCAATTATGCATCCGTGCTGCTGCTAGTAGTGCCACTGCCAACTGTATCTGCACTGCAACCTTTTCCAACTACTGCGGCTACTGCATCAACAACGGAAAAGCATCCTAAGTTACTGAACTAGTGTTCAGTATGATGGATCTCACTGTTGGAGTATGACTGCTGCTAGTCTCTGTGCTAACCCTTTGAATCCTCTGCACTGCTGCTGATCCCTGCTCTGTGCCATCTACGCTGCTATCAACTCTGGTCTGCGTTTCTCAGTCTCTATCGCTACTAGCCATTGCAACTGTCACTCCGACACTCCTTTGCATCAACTGGCCTAGTCCATTCTGCTACTTCTGTTTTGGGCTCCCATAGCAAGGAATTGATCTGAGAGGTGGGCTCCTCAAGGATCCTGCCCATATGTAGCTCTCTCGAACTACAACTCTAAATCAGCCCACCTCCCTCTTGGAGGTATCTCGACTGTCATGGCAAACTTATCCTCGATATTCGCGACTGCAACCTTCAAATCATGCTTCTCATCTTTGTCGTTCTTCCTGAGAGGACACTGTGTTTTGTAGTGACCGCATTCACCACACCTGAAGCATTTAATCTTCGAGACGTCCTCCTTCCACCTCGCTACTCCTGCTGCCCCTTAGATGCGAGGGCTGCCTTCTCATCCTCCTCCTTGGGCTTCGACCCACTGTTGCTGCTTTCGTCAAGTTTACACTTGACCAAGTCCCTTCTCATCTCCTCTTGCTTAAGAGTTGCCCATATCTCATCCAAGTTTGGCAAAGTCGCCCTGCCCAGGATGCTCTGGACAAAGACTTGCTGCTCCTCTGAGACTGAATTGAGGGCCAGTCTAACCATCTCGAATCCTTGAGGTCTTGACCCCACAGCTGTTAACTCGCCCGAGTCCCCTGAAGCTGTTTCCTCGAAAGATCCTCGATACAACGTCGACAATGCATCCCACATCTCTTTGGCAATATTTCTGCTAGCTATATGATAGACTATATGATCCTTCACTCCGTCTAGGATCAATATTTTTCTCTTCGCCATTTCTCCCTTCTACTTCTTGAGCTGATCTGGATCTGTGGGCTCAGCTACCATGCTGTCGACTTAGACTTTGAGAAATTTCTCATACAGAAGGCGTGACATCCTTGCCTTATAGATCACATAGTTGGATGCCTCATCCAACCTAACCCGATCTCTCAGTCCACTGGCTGCCATCTCTGCCAAATAGAAAGTCAAATGACCTCCTCTATCCTATGTGTTGTTGCTAGCTACCCTACGCACTCCCTGCTGGAGTAAGTAGATCTGTTGCCTCTTGCTGCTGCTCAGCTAGTGAGAATTCAGACTCTTTGGATGGAAGTCCTATGAGGAAGAATTCCTTCAACCATGTCTCTCTCTTCCCTCTGACATCTTTTTGCCCAGCGACTGCCTGCAGAAAACTGCATCCCACCAGAAAAAACTCTTCGCTGAAGCTTCTGCTACACTGCTCCTTTTGCTACTGACAAATCTCGATTTGGCAATCCTACCTCTTTGTCGACTCACTCAGAGAGAGATTCACCACGAAAATCTTGCCCTCTTGACCTGATTGCGCAAACCCTCTAGGGATTCGAATCGCTACCTCTGTAGGAATTTCAAATTCCCTTCTTCCTTCATTGTTGGGTCTTCTGGCTCTGTTCTTCTTGCTTCGCTTGCAGCTCTGATACTGAGTGAAAATTCCTAAACCCGGAATCCCTATTGCAGCAAAATGATGTTACTTCTCCTACTTGTTTAATCCGTGCAAGTTATTTATGGTGTTCTACTGTAAATATCGAAGTAAATACAAATACAGGCTACACCATTTAAATTTATAAGCAGAAACAAGAAACTGGACAAGAAATAGATACAACACAATGACACTGTTATTTTTGGACAAAAGTCCTCGAAAAACCCAATATGGGAAAACCAGTGCAACAACTTTGAGGGTTTTATTATTATGCAGTAGTAAATTTGAGTACAATTTGTTGGAAGCCCAACTGGCTATCAGATACAAAGATAAACTAGATAAAAAAAATAGTGAGATGATCTCACCCTGTCATTGGAAGAATTTGACCCTGATCTCGTTGGAAAGAGGCTCTGTGTCCCTTCTGCGTCAGCCTCTGCACAGAAATGCGTCAACACTACACAGTCTTTGTGTCACCTCTGCTGGGGACTTTGCTACTCTTCCTCCAGATCCTCTGTTGCCCAGAAACTTCGATTTCTAGCCTCCTAGTCTCACACCCCAACTCCTAGCTTTTGAAACTCGATTTTCTCTTTGGACGTCGTTCTGCCCTCTCTGCCTTGTACTCTACGGCCCAGGAAAAATTCCCTCTTTCGGATACTATCTCTGCTCCTCACTACAAAAGCTCACTTCGAATTTCTCACTGATAACTTCTTTGCTTCAAAAATTCGATCTTTTGAACTCTCTGTGTGTGTTCTCCAAGTGCCCATCAAGCCTTCTCTTTTAATCCTCTCGCTGATCGATCAATGACCCAAATTAGATTCTAATCAATGGCTAGGATCATATTGACTTGATCTTCGCTTCCTTCTAGAAGTTTCACCCACAATTTAGGTTAATACCCATTAATTATTTTAATTTCCGAAGTTTAGACTTAGGGTCCCATTAAAAATATTTAATATTTTTAATAAAACCGTCTTCAGGTTGAATTTCCCAAAACAATTTCTTGGTATTGGAGAATGCATGTGTCTAAGCCTCGCTGCATCTTTTGAGACTTAGATCACATTCGATGCTTCCAGAAATCAACACTCCTCCATAAGAAAAGTTCACGAGCTTGCTATGTTGATGTAGTGTCTTTTCCCATGGATGTCTATAAATCACTCCATCCTAGTGGAGACAATGTGAGTATCCTGGGCCATTTACCCTTGGCCAAATCAATATTGCCTAGCCAAAGTCCTTCATGGCTTCCCAGGTAAATATATCAATCTCCTTTGGTCAAATCAACATGACCCAACCAAGTCTGTACGGCTTCTTAGGAGAGGATCTGCCCTTGATTCACCCTTGGCCAAATTAGCATGGCCCAATCAATTCCTGGCTTCTTAGGTAAATTTCATTTATCTCCTCTGTCAAATCAACACAACCCAACCAAATCCTTATGGCTTCTTAGGAGAAGATCTGTGCAATATTGCAGTTTCCTTGGGCCATTCACCCATGGTCAAATGACCCAACCAATTCCTTTTGGCTTCTCAGGAGATGGTCTGCCCAATCTTGCAAAGACATCAACAATCCCTCTTAACGAGGGAGACATTCTACATCATGCCAAACTTGTCTCTGAAGTATACAAACTTCGCTCTAGAATGTCCACAATTTGCTCATTTGTGGCTATGTATTGGAGCTTCACTGCTCCTCTCAACACTGTCTCAGATGAAGTGATATTTGATCTCAATGTGCTTCAACCTGTGATGAAAAAATGGATTCTTGGAAAGCTTAACACATTTGATTATCACAAAATATAAAGGTCGTCGCAAGCTCCTGATCAAATATCCTTGTAAGTAGCTTTTGAAGCCACATTGCTTCCCGATTTGCTACACTAGTTGTGATATACTCTGACTCTGCGATACTGAGTGTGACAAAAGTCTACTTCCTGCTAAACTAGGATATCATGGCTGATCCCAAGTTGAAGCAACACCCCGAGGTAGTCTTTCTATCCTCTGCACTTCCAACCCAATCTGAATTTGTATATCCTTACAACGTCACTTCACCACTTGATACATTTCAAACCATATCCAGCTATATCATGTAGGTACCCTAGCACATGCTTTGTTGCAACCTAATGTATCTTCCTCAACTCAACCATATACTGGTTTAGGGTGTTCACAACAAAACAAATATTTGGCCTGGTGCTAACCAGGTACATCAAGGATCCAATCAATTGCCTGTACAGCATGAGATCCACCAAATTTGAATCTGAAGTGGAATCCTTCAACTTCTTCAGATTGGTCACCATAGGTGTAGTCATGGATTTGCAGTCCATCATACCGAATTTCCTCAAAATCTGGACAATGTCCTGCCCTTATGAGGAAGATCTCATCAGGTCTCTACCATACCTCCAATATCAAGAAATAAAGCATCAGGCCAATATCCTTCATCTCAAATTTCGAGGCTAACCCCTCTTGCACCTAATGATGAGTCTCTTTGCCCCTGTGATGAACAAATCAACATACAACGCAAAGACTAGAGGATTAACATCAACAACCAAGTATTAAAGGTCTGGATCCACAACACTTTCGGTGAAGCCCAATCTCATCATGTATCCATTAATCCTGGAATACCAAGCCCTGGGTGCTTGCTTGAGTCCATACAATGCCTTCTTCAACATGAAAACATGAGACTCCTTCCCATGTACGTTGAAGCCTTGAGGTTGCTCTTTGTAAACTTCCTCCTCAATTACACCATTGAGGAATGCGGTCTTTAAATCCATCTGATGTATCTTCCAAACTATAATAGAAGCAAGATAAACAATAGTTCTAATAGAAGTGTACTTTTTTAACAAAAGATTTTTCGGCAAAGATCACATGAAATACCATTTGTCGACGCGTTTCGAACCAACCAGTGTGGTTCATCGTCAGGACAAGTTGAAGAAACAGATCCAGCTTAGCATGTTAAATACACTGAGCAGAGCCTCCAACGGCTAACTTTACCAACAACTAATTTTGACTATTGGACCGGGATCAAAACTTTTTTAATAATTTAATGGAAATAAGTTATATTAGGTGACCAATCCCTTAAAATATATATAAAAATATAAAAATATAAAAAATAATTTAAATTTGTGATAATAATGTATCTTCCAAACTATAATTGGAGCAAATGTCTCCTTACAGTCCACTCCCTCTTTCTGGGAGGACCCTCTTGCCATGAACCTTGCTTTGTACTTCTCGATTTTTCCTTTTGCTGCATGCTTGATCTTATAGATCTTCTTGGAAGTCACCCTTGACTTCCCTTCTGGTCTTAGAACTATCTCCCACACATCATTCTTCATGATGGACTGATACTCCCCCATCATGGCATCCTTCTCAACTTGTTGGCCTGCTTCCTCCTCATAATTAGAAGGCTCAAAATCAATAATGTGGCTCATCAATGACATATAATTTGAGTACCTCTGTGGCTGTCTGCTCTCCGTGAAAGTACCACGGGGAGCTGTATGCCCCTATGCATCTTGCAAAGTGTCATGAAGCCATGTTGGCCTCCTTTTGTTTCCTGCATCATATCTCGGTGGGTCCACTGGTTCTGTTGGTTCTACTGACTCTTGATCATTTGAAGGATGAACAACTAGAATATGACCCGAACTTGCATCCTTTGAGCTTCCTGCTCCTCACTATCAATCTCCATGTGGGACTCTCTAGACTTCCTGAAGGCTATCTCCACATCAAAAATAACATTTTGACTAACCTCAATCTGACGCTATCCTCTAATGTAGATCCTATAGGCCTTCGAAGTCTCGTTATATCCCACAAAAGTACCCTTCTTCCTAGAATGTTTTAGCTTCTTCCTCTTGTCCTTTGGCACGTGAGCATACACTAGACAACCAAAGATCCTCAAATGACTGACCTTTGGCTTCACTCCTGTGAATGCCTCCTTAAGAGTCTTGTCCTCCAATATTTTGTGAGGACTTCGATTCTAAACATAAACAATTACACTGGCTGCCTCTTCCCATAAGAACATGGGTATATCCTGATCATGAATCATAGCCTTCACTGGTTCCACAATAGTCTTACTCTTCATTTCTGTAACTCCATTCTGTTGACGATTCCAAGGAACTATCCACTCCCTCTTAATCCCTGCTTCATTGCAGAAATCACTAAAGTCCTTGGAAGTATACTTCCCTCCATTAGATGACCTCAAAACTTTGATCTTCCTTCTTGTGAAGTTCTCCACCTGAGTCTGTAACTTCTAGAACTTGCTAAAAACCTCTTCCATTTCTCTTCCAAGTTTTCTGAGAGAAATCATCAATGAATGTCACATAGTATAAGTAGCCATCCAAGAAGGATGCAGTCATAGGTCCACATAAATTTGAATGTACTAGATCTAAGATTCCCTTGGAACTACTATCACTGCTCGAAAATGATCACGTGACATTCTTTCCAAGTGCATAACCCCTGCAAATGCCATCATGTTCTACTTGGAGCTCTGGAAGCCCTGTAAGCATTTGGCCTCAATGTAGGTAAATTTGTGTAATGCAGATGAACAAATATTTGATGCCATAACTCACATAAACTCATACTATCACGTACTAATGCCTAGGCTGGTTGTCCTATTAGTCTGTATAGACCTTCCTCTCGAACACCAATTACTTATGTAGAGTCCATGTTTGAGCCCTTACGCCATATAAGAACCTGGCCATCCATAAATGCAACTCGATAACCTCTATTTTCTAGTGCTGATATAGAGAACATATTCTTCTTCAATCCTGGTACATACAAAACATCACTCATGTGTAGTGAATCTCTGGACTCTAGTTGAAATGAGGTTAACACAACTCCTTTCACTATATACTTGGCATTGTCTCCAAGTTCCACCTACAATGCTGAATCTGTTTCTAACAAATGGGTAAGAGAATCTCAAAAACCTGTCATGTGCCTAGAAGCAACACTGTGCACCAACCAAACATCAATGTTATTGGTAATAGTGCTTGAATGCGCAGAGGCAAGGACTTTGTCCTCAACTTCCATTGGCTCTAGAATGACACCATCCATCCTGTGAGTTGACACCATTTTGATAAGAGATCAAACAAGCTGTTGAATATTTGTCTTTTAGGCTGACTTCAGTGGCTGCTCTTTCAATAAAGATTTGATACCATGTTCAAATTCTATGACAAGTGCAGTAGAATACAATTTTCCGCTAGATAATTACTATCTAATGATTTTCACATAATATTTTTATGCCACTGATATCATTGAGCAATTACACTTCAGAATATATCAACAGTAAACATTGCGGAAATAATAAAGATCATAGAAATATAACGATGCACAATAGAGACAACATATTTACCTTGGGAGAAAACCAACAAATTTTCTTTAGGAGAAATTATTCTTCAAGAAGGTTTACAAATCCAATTTGTCTAGAAATATGTGCCAATATCCAATTCAAAATACCAATCAAACTTGGTGAGACTCCAACAATTCAAAGCTGGTCAAACTGCTCAAAATACCAATAAGTTAATGTTGGTCAAACAATAATTTTTTCGATCTTGCAGTTAACAACCTGCGATCATCCTTATGGTCAACAATCCTTATGTGCAACCCTGCTATCAACAATCTGCACGTGCGGTCCTGCGGTCAATAGTCCACATGGGTGGCCCTCCAGTCAGCCTGCAGTCAAATCACATGTGCGGGTCCATAGTGCAGTCAAATAGCTTGGTCAAACACTTAACAATTTAATGAACTAGATTCGGTCAATGCCCAATCAAACTTGGTCAAATAGATGAAAAATCAGCTCGGTAAACTCAATCAATTTTGGCCTCCTTGTCACACGCGCGATTGCTCTAGGAGAGATAAAATGATGATGAATTGATGGAGAAAATAAAATGTCATATCATCTCTATATAATTGTTGAATGGGGTAAAATTAACCCAAAGGACACACTTTCATGTGGCTAGGCTGACTTGATGCTCCAAAAAAATTAATTTCTATCTTTATTTTATTTTTTCTAGGCCTCCTCTCGCCCCCCTGATGTTAGAAAAATAAACAATATTCAACTTTAACATAAGAGTTGTGATGGCTTCCCCTTCTTATCGGTGCCAATTATTATTGCTTTTTGTATAAAGACAAAATCTTGCACATTGTTATTGAAATGCAAAATACTAGTACGAGTGCTGGTTGTAATAATGATTTTGGAGATTCATTATTTGAATTTGATTAGTGGCAATGCTGGTTGTAATGATAATTTGAAGATTCATTATTTGAATTTGATTAGTGGCAATGACGGTTGTCACACTGATTTGGAGATTCATTATTTGAATTTGGTTAGTATTAATGGTAGTTGTAATAATGATTTCGAGATTCATTACTTGAATTTGGTTAGTAGAAATGCTGATTGTAATAATGATTTGGATCATTGCTTGAATTTGGTTCACAAAGTTACATGAAATGATATCATTAGTATTATTATTGAAACACAATTATGAAAATTATGTATTTTACTATTTAAATACAATGTGAATTGTGCAATCGTTAAACTTTATTTTGACTAATTTGTAGTTTGGTAAAGTAGCTCTCATTAAACTTTGTTTTGACTAATTCGTAGTTTGGTAAAGTAGCTCTCATTAAAATGGATTTCAATGAGATTTAAATTCTATAACTACAATGGTAAAGAAAAATTAGAACTGACAAGTGCATGTGTGGGAAAGGGAATATTCTATCGTAACTACTTATTCAACACATTTCCAAGATTTCTATTTAAAATAAACACCATTTAATATGGATTCTTAGAAGTTAGAGCATACTTATTTAATATTTAATAGGCTATAACCATTGTGAAGGTTGTAGTCCTATAATTTTGTACTTCAATAACATTCCAGGTTACACTGTTAACATTTATTTCAATATTGCGACTCTCGAATAAAGTAAAGGAGTGAATGAAAGAGAAGCTTTTGATGGATCACCCTCTCATTACAAGATATCAATTGCACAATATAACATGCTTATTCAAACGAGTTCACTTTATGTGTATGTAGGAGACATGGTCAGATATAAAGCAATATTAACATACATAATTATAACAAATGTGATGATAATGAATGAGGATATGGTCAGGAATTAATATATCCATATATCCCTCCCTTTCAAATAATTGTTTGCCTCAATGTTGGTGAAATATGGATGCTTTTATATGAATAATTGAAGTTCCCAAGTTGTAGCTTATGTTGGTAGGTTTTCATTTGATGAAATACTTGGTAATAAGTATGGATGCTTTTATATGAATAATTGAAGTTCCCAAGTTGTAGCTTATCTTGGTAGGTTTTCATTTGATGAAATACTTGGTAATTTCCTAGGCCCTTTATTACTTCATTCATGTTTCAATCAATGTTTTAGGTTTTAGTATGACTCCCCCCTCGTATCAAGCTTTGTTAAAAGATTTTGAAATGACATCTTGTTAATGATTACCTTGTTTAAAAAAATATGGAAGATTGGATGTGCATGTGAAGGAGACAACTCTAATTTGTAAGCCGCAATGCCAATTTTTTGCAACACCCCATTGGGACCATAGTATTTGGGTGGCAATTTGGGTTCTTTTAGTTGTTCAAGAGAACTATGCTTGTATGTTCATAGCCTTGAAAACACCTAATCTCCAACATCAAAGTGCCTTTCACTGCAATGTTGTTATACCTTTGTTTCATCATGTTTTGTGCTATAACCAAGTTGTCCTTTAATAATTGGAGAATTCACTAGTGTTGGATGTTATATTTATTTTTTAATT
>APFE031117214.1:1721-18969 GCA_000404065.3 Pinus taeda
TTATTGTTAGGTCGGCTGGGTTATATTGTGACTCCTTAGACTCCTGTATATAGAAAGGAGGTTTTGTCATTTGTATCAATCAAGAATTGTTCATTTATGTAATGTCAAGGAGGTTGCCCCCTCGAAGAGGCTGAATTCTAAGGCGTTGATCTATCTTTTCTATCTTTTCTTGAGCTGGTTTCATAACAATGGACCTCTCACACACCCTCCATGAAGATCCTTTCTTTCAATTGTAGAGGGATTTCTAGCCCTCCTAAAAAACTAGCACTCAGGAGACTCCTCACTTTGGCTCTGGTGGATATCATATTTTTACAAGAAGCCCTTTGTTCAACCACAACCCTTATTACCCTTCTAAATTCTTGGATGCCGAATTAGACTTTTCATGCCCTAGATGCGACTGGGAGATCAAGGGGCATTACTATTGGTTTCTATAACAAAACTGTTGACCTCAGAAATATATGGGGAGGAAGGGGATATATTGGTGTGGATATATATACCTCCTGATTGGAAACTGAATTCCAAATTATGAATGTATATGGACCTTGTTTAGATAGAGCAAATTTCTGGAGAAGAGTATTAGACACAAATTTTTTATAGGCTAACAACATCATACTTGGTGGAAACTTAAATTTCTCTTTGGGATTTAGCGAATATTGGGGACACCTCGCTCAAGTTGATGGTTTATCTGATATGATCTCCACCTTGCTGGAGGTTCATCAATAGGTAGACATCCCATTTGCCAAGATTCAACACACTTGGAAAAATAATCGAAGTGGAGAACACAATTTGGCAAGAAGGCTAGATAGATACCTTATTAAGGAATCATTATTAAATACCCATCCACGCATCAGGAAATGGGTTGGGACAGCAAGTATATCTGATCATCGCCCTATATATATGGAGCTAGAAGACATCAATCAGAGGACAAAATTCCCATTTAAATTCAGTGCCTCTTGGCTCAAGAATCCATCATACATACAACTGGTAACTGACTTCTGGCAGTCCCATCCTATCCGGGAAAATGAGGATCACTTTGAAGGGTTTATCCGCAAACTGAAAGCACTAAAAGGGATATCTAGAACTTGGGCACATCAGAAGTAGAAGAATGACAACAACACACTGTAAGAATCAGAATTGGTTGTTACCTCTCATGAAGACTCCTTCGATGGCACTTTCATATCATAAGAACATAAAGAACACTACTCTTCCCTCATCAAGAAGTGGACCCAAATACTGAAGGACAGAGAGTAGAGTTGGAGACTCAGAAGCAGGGTGATCTAGCTCACTGAAGGAGATGATAATACTAAGTTCTACCACAAATTTTCCAATGATAGGAGAGAAATAAACAGCATTTGGGAGCTTCAAAATGAGCAGGAACAATCAGTCACATCTCAGAGGGATTTGGCTAGTCTAGCCACTGCTCACTTTAAAAGCATATACAAGGCCTAAGGGCTATTAATATCATGGAAATCATGTGAACTACCTAAAACTTTCCAAGATTCATGGAAAAGGATGATGTTGAGGACCTTACGAAGGAAGTATTGAAGGAAGAACTGGAGGCCACTATCAAATGGTTCAAGAAAGACAAGAGCCCTGGCCTGAACAGATGGACAATTGAATTCTATATTTCTTTCTTTAAAATCCTAGGGGATTATCTGCTTAAAGTTGTGGAGGACTGCCGAAGGAGTGGTAGATTATCCTCAGCCATCAAATCCACCTTTATAGACCTCATTCTGAAATCTGACCATCCTACCTCTTTCAATGACCTCAAATCCATATCCCTCTACAACTGCCTTTACAAGATCACTACCAAGATCATCGTAAACTACCTAAAGCCTTTTCTATCTAACCATATTTCCTTAGAACAATTTGCTTTCCTACAGCATAGATAGATACATGATGCCATTGCCACGACCTAGGAACTCCTCCATTCGATACAGATGAGACAAATTGGCTCTATATAAGACTTTTACTAACTCATCTTGGATTTCCCTATCCATTTATGAAATGGATAATGTGTTGCATTACGGATGTTTCTTATAGTGTTCTCTTAAATGGGGAGGCCACCTCGTTTTTCTTATCAGAGAGAGGACTCAGGCAGGGATGCCCACTCTCCCCACTACTTTTCTTGCTAATCATGGAAGGACTGAGTAGAGCTATCATATCGACATGGAGAAGGGTTCACATGGCTAGTATCAAGATCACAGAGAACTGCATTCTTACTCATCTCTTATTCGTTGATGATGTTCTCATTTTCTTAAATGGTAGTATTGGGGATACTATGGTCCCACAAAATATCTTCAATCTTTTTCAGCAGACAGTGAGGATGATTATTAATGATAGCAAGTCTATACTTACAGCCTTTGGATGCACAAAACATGAGATCGTGTTTACAACATAACATTTTCCCTTCACATTACAGAAGTTGGAGGACGGATTGAAATATCTGGGTTTCAGGCTTAAACCACATGGATACAAGATCACTGACTGGACTTGGCTTATTGCCAAAGTGGAGAAACACCTTAATGTATAGTATCATAGATATATCTCTTGTGTAGGAAGGCTAGTTCTCATTAAGGCTGCGATAGAAGCTACTCTTGTGTTTTGGATGACTCTAGCTTGGATCCCAACAGGAATCTTGAACATACTTCAAAATTTATGCTGCAGATTTCTTTGGAAAGGTAATTAACCTAGCAAATTATTTGCATGGGTTAAATGGGACACGATTGCCAAGCCCACAAAATGAGGCAGTTGGGGAACAAAAATACTGGACTTATTCTCCAAAACACTGGCGACAAAGCTCTGCTGGCAACTCATCGCTACAAATAGCCTCTGGACCCCGGTGGCACATGCAAAATACATCTGGCCTGTGGATATGATGGACTAGTTTAGACAATAGCATAGGGTTAACAACAACATATCTAACATCTAGAAGGTGATAATCAACTCTATTCCTCTCATCTGGGAAGGTATAACATGGAGAATCAAGGAAGGAAATGCAGTCCGCATTAGCATAGACCCATGGATTGGCTATGGAAATGCACACAGATTGCTAGTGGAGTTGATATGACACCTTCACATCAAAGACATCACTCATATCAGACATATAGTAGACAACATCAACTCATCCATACTACAACAGGCCTGGAAAACAACACAAGATTTGGACATACCAAATCAATGGCAGCAGGAATGGTATGACTACACAAAATCCCTTACTCAGGCACATATTCGGTTAACTGAAGGACCAAATGAGATTGTCTGCATGTTTGTAAAGTACGGTACATACTCTTCAAAGGATGGATATCTAAAGCTGATGGAACCTTACAAACCCCAACACATCAACCCTACTTGGAAAGCACTCTAGAAACTCAAAGTTGCTCCACGAGGCTGCCTACTTATGTGGGATATATTGTTTGACAAGATTCCTACTGGTATCCATTTGATGAAGAGAACTTTCCATGGTCCATTCTGGTGTCATCTCTTCCATAATGATGACGAGAGTACTAAACATATCTTCCTAAATTTCCCCATCATCAAGGATCAATCGAACTACATCATTGCTCACTATCCTTTTTTTAAAAATTGGCAAGGTAGGAACATCATGGATGCCTAGAGTATGTGGTGTAAAAACCACAATGGAAAAGCTAGAAATATGCCTTTACTTATGTGCTAGTCATTATGGATCGCTAGGAATCAGTCTATATTTAATTTAAAGATCCCACATTGGCCTACTATTATGATCAGAATCATTGTGAACTTTGATCTCCTACCTGAGGATGATTCCAATTCCCCTCCCTGAATTATCAAGCCTAAATACATTGATGAGATTATTCCAAAGAACAAGGAAAATTTGTCCAAAGAATATTAGGAAGAAGAGTTCAAAGGTTACATTTATGACCCTAGGTACTTGATAACTCATGAAACATAGACATTTAACTTGTATGAGTTGTATTGGATGAATAAAATATTCATTGCCGAGGTGGTGGTGGAGAAAGGTAGGCAATGTCAATTTATTATGCATAAATTGAGTGTGATGGAGAAAAAAATTGACATTTTTTGAGAAGATTTCAACACAAAGATTACAATGCATAATGATACAAAAAATAAAACAATACACTAGAGGAAAATGACCAAGTCCTAAATTCCAAAGGGGCTCCATTGAATCCCATTATCGTGGATGAGCAAAGAGAAGTATAAAGATTAACAACCATGACAAACATGGAGACTGTTGAAGTATGTAACTCGTGTGTAATGTCACCATGCATGTAGAAGAGAAATTTACCATTGCATTAATCTAGAACCAAGGGTTTGAGGATTAGGTTCAAGTTTTAGATTAGATAAGAAAGAATTTTGTTTGCACCACAATCATTGGTTACAATGTGGACTTGTTGGAGTTCTTACTGACATTGTAAATTGTGATATGCATAAAAAGTAGAGTTGTTTATCTAGTGAGAGAGTTTACTAGAATACATATTTTCTCCAATAGCCATGTGGATATTGAGTTAGGTAGAGATATTGACCACTAGTTGTCCTCCACCCATTACTATGCTATTGAAACATGAAGTGCCAAATTTATCTATTATTCATGGTTATAGCCTCATAGAGATTGCAAGGATGAAGGACAGGAGAATGTGGATTTTATATATAACTATTATTGTATAAAAAAATCAAAGAAGGTTGTGTCATAGTTCATAGGAGAGTTATCATTTTGTTTGATAGGTTAAATTTGTGCGTTGATTGAAGAAGACCATTGACAGTTGCATTAGTTCAAGACAATGTGCATGTCCGTTAGGATCCACGTGCAAGTTTATTTATCAAGAGAGAGTAGTGAAGAAAGGGGTTAGGTTGCTGGAGTATGTCATGGAGTACATGGTTATATGCAATCTCCAAACCACATTGTGAGTGTGTTGTGCAACATGGTGATTGTGTTGGATGTTGACATTGTGTGCCCATATAAAATAATGCCCACAAAGGTTCAATTTTGAAAGTAGAAGAAGTGCATCACTTTTTTTTGCACCAAAGTGAGCGTTATCATTGTGGAGGTTTTCAAGCTAAGCATTATCATTGTGGAGGTTTTCAACGGCAAGTTCAAGAGGCCCAAGTGGGCTTTCAATTTCATAGATTGAAATTTGTTTGAAGTTTGAATTGTGTCAAGGTAGTGGAAAAAGCTCATGGTAGTGACATGGATTTGAGAGGCCAAATGATGAGGAAAGGTAGAGAATGGTCGAAATTTGTGTGAATTAGAAGGGATGAATCAAAAATGAAATTTATGAAGAATTCCATGTCAGATAATAAATGCACAACTTACAACAAAAGTGTAAAATTTAATCTCTTTCATGGCATATGATATATTATGTTTTGTGATAGTTTTGATGACATGTTTTGGAAGTGCAAACAACATGAATACATGCTTAAGTGATAAAATCCCAAGCCTTAATTTCATCTAATGATTTTTGTCAATTGTAAATCTTTTAGTGGATTTGACCTCATAATTTCATGAATAGTCCCATGGATTACATCAATATGTTTGATGATATTTTGGAAGAATTCGAAGATTACATGGATATGTGATAAAAGCCCAAATCACATCCAACATATTTCCTCAATGGTGACTTATTTAATGGCTTTGGTCTGATGATTTCATTAGTGAAACTGTGGATTAAGTAAATAATATTTTTGGTATCTCATTTATATGGTATGGGAACATATTGTTCATATGAAATTGATTACAATAGAGCTTGTCACATTTAATTATAAGAATAAATTAGATTTAAATTTCACCTTTAAGAGAGTTTATTTGAATGATTTGTGTGGATACCATATCTTTATAATTTTGAAGTTTTAATCTATGCACTCTTATTGAATTTTTCTACCTCAAAAGGATATAGAATTATTTGTTATAATTTTCCACTTTAACAATTGATGGGTGAAACAATAAATATTGAAGACAAATATTGAATAGAGATGTTGAAGAAGCAAAGGTCAAAGACATAGTTGAAGATACTAAGCATGAAGAGGAAGGCAATATTACTATCACATGTCTTACTTTTTTTTATTGATAACATGTAGTCTTATATAGAAATATTATGTGATGTAAAATAATTCCTAATCTTGTGTGCTAGTTGAAAAAGAATTCCCGGTGAACTCTTTGTTAAATGGTGCATCATAAATCCTCATTTCATTAATAAGTATAGAAAATTGAATATTGAAATAAATACATTTGATAACCTACTATTCTAAATAACTCTCAAACAACCTAGTTAGTTCCCTAGATTTCTTATTAGACTACACCCAAGAAGATTTTAAAACATTAATTTAAGAAGAAATACAATTTATTCTCAATGGTAACCTTTTTTGTATTTCTTATTTATTTTAACTAGTATTTATTATATCTCTACCAACATAGCATAAATCAATCGATGGCGGTATGGAAATGCGTTCAAATATTAATTTGGTTTTGATATTCCAGCGCTCCAGTTTTGTCCTCCATCATAATTTTTCTGGGCTAGATCAGGACTGGGTGGATATGAGGTGAGATGTCTAGGTTAGATCGGAACTGGGTCGATATGAGGTGATCATTGTTGCTTCAATGGATTTTGCAAAAATGGCAAAATGCACTCTGAACAAATTGTCATTGCGCCTGCTAGTACAATCTTTCTTGGCCACAATAGAAGAAAACCCCTATCAAATTAATCTCAGTACATTTCCCATAAATGTCATGTCAATTCGTGTTGCTGCAACCCATCCAGTTTTGTTCATCTCATCTCTCAGAATTTTATGCATTGCTATTGAACTTCAAAACCCATCCAGTTTTGTTCATCCCATCTCTCTGAATTTTATGCATTAACTTTGAGAGTGTAAATCTAAGACGTCAGTTGTTGAGCATGAACCAATAGATTCCAAATCCCCCTGTCTATCCTGAACGTCGCTCCTGTTTATGGAGACGGAGAAAAATGGTTGAGCAACCTATTGTTCTTGCCCACACTCAATCTCCCTGATAGGTAGAGACAGATTTTGCAGACCTGACGATGCATCTGAAGCCATGGAAGAGTCCTTTTCCTTGGCTGTAATGCTCGATGACTGATATGTTCAGTATTTTTTTGGATTGTGTTTATACTTTGTTCTTTTTGTTTGGCACTTCTTAATTTCAAGGCTGCTGTTTTTTTCTTCACTCTATCTATCTACATACACATCTAAATACTTCGTCCAGCCAGACTCAGAGATTTTTGTAGAAACATAATTCAGTAGCTCTGCAAATTTAGGAAAGGTCGATCTATGCAACATACAATCCATATTATTCCCCATCGCCTTTCACCATTCAGAGCCACCCATAACCCTTGTGTATTTCACAACAAACCTTCCATTCAATGAGCAAAGACTGGACTGATGGGTGCCACTAAGAGATTAAGAAAACAAAAATGAGTGAGCAGGCCAATTCCTGAAGTAGGGCCTCTCTAGCGACTGCACCTACGTGTAGCTTTTTATCATCATTCATTGACTTCCAGGTATGTTTCACCTGGCTTAGGGGGTGAAGTTTTCTATGAGTTGTTTTGACTATTTTATCTGGTGCATGATATTCTCTTCCACTGGCTAGTATTGTTGGGTTTCTTTGCATATGGAAAGATTGTCTGGGTATCTCGTCTCCTTTTAGCCTGTTTGTCTCTATTTCTGCCCTATACCATCTCTTCTTCCTAGGGCATATAGGGGTGTATAGCATGTTTATTTACAATCTCTTGTTGTCGGAACTCTATCATGTTCTGCTGATATTTGCATTTACAATTTATTTTTGTATATCACATTTTCATTATCCACCTTCATCCTCTGATATATCGTCCATATGAACCACCTCATTTGGAGGAACTTGTTCCAAATTCCAATTGCACATTGGGAGGCCACAATTCTAGATTTTTGGTGTGCTCTATATAATGATACACCTGTTGAGCCCACACCATACCTACTGGGTGTTGTCAAATCACCACTTACTTGGTGAGCTACAAAGGCAGTTTGGCCACTCAGGTAATGTGGGTTTCCTAATTTTCATTTGAGTAGTACTTTCCTCATCTTCAACAAAATTTGAGGACAACATCTTCTTAGTAATAATAAATTGGTGAGACTTAGTCTAGCAAACATGTATTGTATTTGATTTTTTATATTTTGTACTTGATCCTTATCTATTTTGGGTGACTAAACCCACTTTATGTATTTTATTAGAGATTTGGTGATCTCTGATCGCTTTCCTCAAAAATTTGTATCCTGCATAAATACAAAGGAATGTACAACATGGAAATAATTCCAACAATTTTCTCTCATGCTTGTGTACTAATTCTCTTGTGTCTTTTACTGTGCAGGTGTCTTTCTTTTATTTCTGATATTGTGCTCATATCAGGGTGGGGTGAAGTAACTTGTAGGTTTTAGTATACTACACATGAAATTAGAGTTTTGACCTAAGAAGATTACTTATCCCTACTTTGAACAATGTGGTATATAACAAATAGGATATGCAACAACAAGAAGCATGAAGTCTGATGAGTTTTGTCAAAGTAATATCCATAGACAAAAATGAATGCTTATAGATGCACATATCTTAATCAAGTTACTCGAACTCCAATATCACTTGCTCTAATGTTGTTGTGAGATATATTGAACCCCAAAGCTAATGCCAAACACATTCCTTTTTATGGTCGTGATTTCTTCTTCTACTTTGTTTCCCCTTGTGCTTAGTCTTTGAGATTTGAGCTGGGGCTGTGGATAAGGTGTTAACTCAGCTTTACCACTTAGTAAAACCTCTAATTGAACCACTTAGTAGCAAAACAATTACCCTAGGCTCGAAAGGACAGATTTATGTTTACCCTAGTGAGAAAAGATATATCCTTTGCATATTCACATTGGACACTTCTTTGAAATTGGGAACAAATGTATTTTATGTTCTTAATACTTATATTAGATAAAATTGAATAAAATGTACATTTATTTTAGGACTGCCCTGCAAACAAATGGTAACTTCATCCCAAAAGGTTTGTTAGAATATGCTAATAACTATTGGTACTAGGAATTTTCCTTGCTAGTTAGTTTCTGTTTATGATTAGAAATAGAGATTTATGTAGGAAATAGTTTCCTGTATGTTTATCCCCCTAGCTTGATTTTTATGGGTGAATGTTTTTGGATACTTGGACAATACGAAACATGTCACCTTTCTACAATTTCTTGTATGTGATTTTTTTTAAAGGCGGTTGAGAGATGTATATGGTTTTGTTGATCATGTAATCATTCTTCCACGGTGGACTTGGGAATCTTATTTCTGATGTCTTTCACTGTTTTGGTGTGAAACTAATTAAATCTATCTAGATATTTTTTAGAGCTATGATAGACTTGAGTCATTCATGCAAGGAAAAATTACAAAATTCCCTTGGTACCATGGCTCTATAGAAAATAAAAATCTACACTAACCAATTTCACATGAGATAACTCCCTTTTGTGTAAATACTAAATACAAGTCAATTTTGTAAATTAAATTTAAACAATGGTCTGATACCATATATATGTACTTGTGTTGCCAAGGTTTCATCCCCGTGAAGATGTGATCTTGTGTCTTGCCATTGTGGGGACACATATCTCCAACCCTTCTATGCCCAGGTGTGGGATGATGTCCTTGGAGAATCTCGAGGGATGCCCCCCTTAAAATAATCTGAAATTTTCATTTGTATGGTCTAATCCCATGCCCAGTTTTTGTTTTTTAAGATTTGATTTGTGTTCTCCATGCTAAACAACCTGATTTAAGGTCTGATTTACATGTTCTAGTCCCTATGATCTACTTTGTGACTCCATCCAGTAAGCTAACATATGCACTTGACCTCACCATATTTCATGTCTCTCTAGCTTATATAGAGGTTTAATCTATTTATTTTATGTCCAATAGCCATACAAAGGTTGGATATGTGTTTTGTTTTGCCTAGTAAATCGTTACAGAGACCTGACTGTTGTTTCTAATGCCCAAATATACTTTTGAACACTAGCTAACGTTCCTGAATATTTGTACTTCCACAACTGTGTACCCTTGCCCTATGTTTTGGGATAACCATATAAATTGCAATGTGCTACTACTGTTGCCCAATGGTACAGAATTTGTTTTATAGTTTGGATCACAGCATCTCATTTCTTAGCACTAGTAAATTTTCCTTTTTTTTATTAGCTTTTTTCTATATTTATATGATTTTAATATTTGATATTTTTCATACACATGTATGTTATGTTGTCCCGTGCATCCCAACTCTCCCTGATTTCAAAAATGGCAATCCCTATTCCTGCACACATGAAACTTAATTACTTAGATATATTGAAATGGTCATTTAGATGACATATTAAGTGATTGTTAGGAAAGACAAAAGATAACTTTTGATTACTTATGCCCTTTTCAGTTTCATTTTTTAGCAGGCAAAGTAGACCTATGCCCTGCATGAGATTGGTATATTGGGACATGTACTGAGAGGATTAAAAAAACTATGGTTACAATCTTGGATCAAACTTTGGAGCTCCAGCTACTGAACTCCAAATGACAAGAATGGGTACAAGTGGTTATTCTCAAAAAAATATCATCATGCTAAAAAATATGATCAGGTAATTGCAACTCATATATAGCACCTTACAGTGTTGCTGGTTTTCAATGAGAGGGCACCATGCCTCAATAATGCCAATTTTTCAGTTCTTTACTAAACTAGTATGCAGAGGAAACTTAATAGTAGTTGAAAGTGAAGAATAACTAAGCTGTGACAATGCTTTCCTCAGTAATATATATGATTAATAATAATTTTATTAGGCCAGGTTAGTGCAGACTAGCTTCCTGAAATCAATGTCTCTATGATAATCAAATCAATGCCAAGTGGATATTTAGTGTGTTGAGCATCATGAAACAAAGTTAGAAATTTCTTGCAAGGTTTATATGGCATTAGGATTTATTTGGTGAATCTTCTTGTACACTATTGCAGCATTCTTTGCCATTCTATGATGACCTCAAATTGTTGGGTATATCAGTAATATTTTAGAACTTCATTGTGAATTTTAATCGGAGATTACCTTAGTTGACCAAGAAGTCAAACCTATCTATCGAGTAATTTTCCAACTTGGTTCCTAGATTAGATGAAGTCAAGTTTGTGATAAATAAATTAGATTCACATTTACTTCAGATAACAGTTTTAGAAGTTGAGCAGGAATTTTATATGATTGAAAGGGAACTTTTCACTTTGGCTGAGATGTTCCCTTAGTGCTTACCTCAGTTCTCACCTTTCGTATCATACAGTATGACATATACAATGCTAATACCTTATTCATTGTGTCATGGCTAATATAGGACAACCAAGAATTGCCATTAACAGAGTCTAGAGTCTAGAGTGCCGAAGATATCGTGGATAGAGATATAACAAGGCATTCCTAATATAGTGATGCCAAATATAGCGATACATGTAGCTTTCTTTTAAGGAAATAAAATGCTTCCTGAAGTGAACCCATAATTTCCAAGGTTAAGTGTGAATGTCAATTCCTCTTTCAAGTCCATTACCGCAATTCAACAATGCCTTTTTAATGTTCACCTTCAATCAAATTCTTATATACTTTGCCCTCAAAACCACACATTCGGGGATCTATCCATTCACTTGTGTGGAAACAAAAGAAATTTAACTTCAGGCTTTGCTAGATTGTCTCTAGATTTTCAAGTACGTCTAATAAGTGGTCAACATCGTACCAAAAGATTGATAAAAAATACACTATAACCTTGAGTAGGTCTAGAATAAATGTGGCCCTTGCAGTCATATGCCAGAAAAACAATGGATTGCACCAACATAAATATGCCATTAGAAGGTTCTATTACATATGATGTGTCATTATATAAGGCTGCTAATTTTTCGTTACAAATCTAGGCTTATTTTCAACAACATCTATCTTTAGTTTACTTGTGATCTATCTTTAGTATAAACTAACTTATATAGTTCTTTGTAGATGCAATTTCAAAGGAGATTGGAACATATTATCAAATGGACAAAAGAAATTGGATGAAATTGAAAAATAGGTATAGTTTGTGTATTTGGTTATTCATTGTGATATGCAAAAAATGTAAAAGTGGTAACTTGTGCTCAATAAAATTTATATGACTTGAAACTAGTTATGTGTAGGACACTAAAAGAATTTAGAGATGGGGTTGAGGAATTCTTAAAGTTTTCCAAGGAGCATTCAAGGAATAAGATGTCCACAAAATGTCCGAGTAATAAATGTGTCATAGTGAAAGTACAAACATTTAATAAAGTAAGAGAGCACTTGATTTGTGATGGTATAATAGAACAATATAAAATTTGGTATTTGCATGGAGAGAGAATTTCGAATCAAGTATCTTGAAAAAAATTCGAATTGATCTAGTTTCAATCTTATATGTTTTATAGTAAATATATCACTTATTTTTATATGTACAAACTCCAATTTTTTTTCTTTGTCTCCTTTAGATTCCATCTATTATTGATAAGGACAAGCAACATTCTGAAAATGAGCCACATGAAGTTATCAAGCATATTTCATCTCAACCGATAAGCCATTTCATATTAGTCAAGGGCCCTATTTGACTAGGTTGACCAAATGCTATTGATTTTAATTTTCATAAAAACCATAAAATTATTAACATAAAATTTAATTTTCTTATTAATAGGACTATGAACATGTTGTCGAACATGATTATGATAATCAGGTTGATAAGCATGAAACATTGTTTAAGAACGATAGTGAACCTCTAAATGATGATGATGATCCAACCATTGTCGATGATGAAATTCTTAAAATGGTGAATGATGTCAATCGATGACTTAATCAATACATCAATAAGAGTTGTGATAATGAGGGGTTGGCATCAAAAAATGTACTAAATGAACTTAATGAATATAAGAAGCTTATTGAAGATGCCAAGAGGCCATTGTACCCAGGTTGTGTTGACATCACAAAATTATTAGTCACTGTAGAATTATACAATCTGGAAGTGAAGGGTGGATGGTCTGATATAAATTTTGACCAAATGTTAGAATTGCAAAAGATGTAATTCATAAAGATAACACACTTCTATATTCTGCATATGCAACAAAAAAGTTGAAAAAATCATTGGGATAAAACTATGATATGATACACGCATCTCCAAATGATTGCATTTTATATCGAAGAAGTTATGAAAGTAAATATCAATTCCCAACATGTGGAAAATATCGATGGAAGGTGGATGCTCAATCTTAAAAGGTGTAGAAATTTGTTCCAACCAAAGTGTTAAGATATTTTCCCATAGCACCAAGGCTAAAAACAATGTATAGGTATGATCTTGAACACTATAATTTTATTCTAGTTTTCCCCTTCTTGTATTATCTTTACCATTTGTTGTAGTGTTATTATATGATAATATATTATATAAATGATAAAAAAAAAATCATTATAGCTCTGTAGGAATGTCACAAAAAATGAGGTGGCATCATGAAAATGCAAGCAATGATGGTCAAATGCGCCACCCTGTTGATAGCCCAACATGGAAAACTATTGATGACAAATAGCCTAGTTTTTCTAGTGAACCTCACAATGTACGACTTGAAATGGTAGTAGATGGATTTAATCCTTTTGGAGACTTGAGCAGCACATACAGTGTTTGGCCCATAGTGTTAGTTACATAAACCTTCCACCATGGTTGTACACAAAAAGGAATTTTTGTATGCTAACATTGTTAATACCTGGTCCCAAGCAACTAGGCAATGACTTTGATGTGTATTTGGAACCCTTGGTAGATGAACTAAAGGAATTATGGGACCAAGGGGTATGGACATATGATTCTTATAGTAAGACATGCTTTAACATGAAGGAAATTCTTATTTGGGCAATCCATGTTTTTCCTGCTTATGGGAATATAGATGGTTGCACAACAAAAGGCTATAATGCATGTCCCATATGTTAGAGGAACACATGAATCAGAGTACCTTAGTTGTAGCAGTAAATGTGTGTACATGGGACATAGGAGGTTTCTTCCTCAACATCATAAGTTTCTCTCACAAAAGGAACTATTTAATGGGAAGGAGGAGCATCGTTATGCCCCTCCAATTCTAAAAGTATCAAATATTTTGAAGGAAACAAAAGCAAAAGGAAGAAATTTGGGGGAAGATTGAATCAAATAAAAAGGAAAAGAAACAATAAAACAAGTGAAAAGATTGATGTTGTGGTGTGGAAGAAACAATCAATTCTATTCAATCTACCATACTGGGAGGTATGTAGACCCATCAACCATGCCTAATTATTGGACGCAACTTGCTTAGTTGACCTCATTATGATTAGATTTCTTGGTTGAATATATTGTTTATCTATTTTTACATATTAAATATTTTTATGATATACTTGATGTGTTGGAATGCAGAAACTCCTAATACGGTAGAATTTAGATGTAATGCATGTGGAGAAGAATGTGTGTGAAAGCATTTTTGGAACTCTTTTGGATATAAAAGGGAAGTCAAAAGATGAAAAAAAATCACATGATGACTTGCAAAAAATGGGTTTGTGGAATTCACTGTGGCCAGAAGTTAAAGGATAAAAAATTTTCCTTCCACCTACACCATATACTCTTTCAAAGAAAGAGAAACATACCCTATGTCATGTTCTTTTCATGTTAAAGGTGCAAGATGGTTACATCTCTAATCCAAAAAATCATATATATATGGAAGATCTTAAGTTCCTTGGTATTAAAGCACATGATTGCCATGTTCTAATGCAACAACTCCTCCCAGTGGCTTTGTGTCATGTGTTTCCAATTGTTGTTCGAAAGACGCTTTGTAAGCTTTGTTACTTTTATAGGCAAATCTGTGCAAAATCAATTTCAATAGAGTGCCTTGACAAGTTGGAAAATGATATTGTGGACACAATGTGCTTTCTTCAAAAGTAATTTACTCCATTCTTCGATATAATGTTGCATTTGAATGTACATTTGGTACGTGAGCTTCGATATTGTGGCCCAGTTGCATATAGATGGATGTACCCCTTTCAGAGGTACATGAAACTTTACTTTTTATCAAGCCCAACAACAAGATGAATTTTTTTGAAAGATTTTGACATTACTTAATTCTCTTTTGTTAATTTTGTGGGAACATGAAAGTATATAAGAGTTATGTTAAGAATAAAAATAGGCCTGAAGGATGCATTGCTAAAATATATATTGTGGAGGAACCAATAAAGTTTTGTTGAGGATACTTGAAAGGTATGAAAGATATTGGATCCACACACGGTCGAAATGAAGTGTGGGATGAGGAAGTTGAAGAAGTTATCCTTGATGGAAAGCCATTATCTATTCCAATTCCTTCAGAACTGGATGACATTAGTTGGGAACAAGCCCATAGGTGGTTTCTATTTCACACAAACAAAGTTGATCCATGGATAGAGTAAGTAACATATTTTGCATGTAATTTTTTGTTTGTTTGTTTATGGTTTAACAAAACATAGATCCATGGATAGATTAATATATTTAACCTTTAAAAATATTTTATTCGTATTTATTAAAACACATTAACCACCATATCTATTGTCCATAATTGTTGAATTAGGATGCACAAAATGGAGACTGCCAACTCAATTACCCAAACAAAAAAAGATGAAGCTCTATTGCAGAAACTCCACACCCATAATTTTACTAGTTGGTTAAAACAACAGGTAACAAATTATTTATATTATAGGTGTACTTAAAAATTAGTATATGGGACTATTTGTCATGTACGAAATTAAATATTTTTCAGAGGTTGAAGGTATGAATTCTAACTACATTTAAAAATCTAAAACTATATAGGTGGAAGGAGATGGAAAGGTGTATGATACACTTGAATGGCTAGTGTGTGGCCCCGAGAAATTCATGAATAAGTACAAGGGTTTCCTAATCAATGGCTATAGATTCCATACAAAAAGCATAGAGGATGAGAGAACCACCCAAAATAGTGGCGTATGCATGGAAGCTCAAACAATGATAAGGTCAAGTTCCAAATATGCAAACCTTGTACTTCAAAAGAAAACATTTTATGGAGTGGTAGAAGAAATAATTACATTGAACTATTTTTGTATGGAGTACACATTGTTCAAATGTAATTGGATTGATGTATACAATAAGAGAGGGATCAAAATTGATGATTTGGGCTTTACAATGGTGAATATAAAGAAATGCTTTAAGTCAAAATCATTGGCAAGATGATCCATTTATTCTGATATCACAAGCTAAACAAGTATTCTATGTACAAGATCCAGTTGAGACTGATTGGTATTTAGTGTTAACATGTCCTCCAAAAGGATTGAGAAATAATCCATCATATGAACCCGAGTATGCAGATTTTTCATAAGTTGTAGACTTTCAAGAAACAAAATGTTTAAGTGAAGAACATATCGATGATGTCGATGTCAACGTTGACGTGAATGTGGATTATGTCCATTTAGATTGTGAAGGAATATGGTTGAATATTAAGAAATAAAAGATATCGATTTTGCTAATTTTTTTTTAGAACTCCAAAATTTATATTTCGTTATGAAGAGAGATTCCTTTGTGTCTTATCTATTAAATGTTTTAGACCCATTTAGTAGATCTAATTTTAGGCCCTACCTATGACAAAGACTATTGTTTTTTCCTTGCACCATTAATCTTGTCAAATTGAACACATAAAAATTTGATATGTGTGAAGTTTATGTAACTTTTATATTTATATATATTTTTAAGATTGAAATGAGAATTTTCTATATTATTATTGGACCAAAGCCCTAAAATTGACTGTTGATTGCAAAACAAACTATGCAACTGTGGGTTGCAAAACAAACTATGCAAAAACGTTTGTTTACTATTTCACTGATGATTTAATTCTTTAGACATAAATGATTATTATGCTTAGTATGCCTTCAACGGAAAGGTTCTTGAACTTCCTGACTCTTGTGCTCTAAATTATTTTGAAATTACTTACAAAGTTGTGGTTTATACAAGTTGTTTCAGGACTTTATGGGCTTCTAATTGGTTGATTGTGGTCCTGCATGACATGTTTGGTCTTGTTTCTTGCAGATGTCGTGGAAAAATATCGCAATCAAATGAAAATGTATGCTTTACTATTTGTATTCGCATTTGGACTTGTAAAAATATTTCCATTTGTACCTTTGTTGAAGGCATATCTCAAGCATCAAAGGAAAGCATCAGAAGAAATAGAAAAAGAAGGAAGAGACCATGTTGGGTCAT
>APFE031117219.1:0-27751 GCA_000404065.3 Pinus taeda
TTGTGATGATTTTCCACAAAGCACTCCAACAACCATGGGATTCCTCCCAAACACCCAATCATCATGCTAACCCGTTTTTGAAATCAATTCCAACACTTAAATAGCCACCCATACACCATCAAATTTCCAACAAATTTAACCTTTTATTTGGTTTATAAGACCTTTACTTTTTGATAATGAGAAGTTGGATTTTAAGTTGCATTTGAGTTAGTTTCAGAGGGCTAAGACCCTAGGGTTTAGGCCCAACCCAGAGGCTTTGGTCCCTCTTTTTATACTTATGTTTCTTCTTGATTCCAAGAAGTTCATAGCTTATTTCATTTCAGTAGATATTAAGCTATAAAAACATGTGGTTTCAAGGGTCTTCCTCACCTCTCTTATGGGAGAATGAGTGGAAGGATTGACAACCACAACCCAAAAATATTGTGTTTATGATTTCTTGGAGATATATTAGTGTTATTTATTTTGCTTTACATTTGTTTTATGTGCTTTAGAAGTTAGTTTAGTGATTATATGAGTGTTATGGCATAAACTATATGTTATTTAAATTCAACTCAACTTTTCCATTATATATTATGTCATTTTATTAATGATAAATGGATGTATGCATGTGATTGATTGCAGGACTTTGTTGATCTGCAGGGAAGGGAACCTTTACCACTTCCACCTCGAACTTCTTCATCTTCTCTTTCCACCTTCAACTTCGTCCCAAAACTCTGTTTCCATAAATATTTTTCCTATGTATATCGTGAGCACTCATCCTAGTGCAAAATAGACCTCTGTGAGGTTCTGAGCTTGGCTAGGGTCTCAACCCAACCTCCCGTCATTTGCATCAACCTCCATCCACCTCTCCATACCCTCAAGACATCATTCTCACCCTCAAAAGCCACTCAGAATCCCTCTTGTAGCATTACAGACACTCATGTAGCATTACAGACCTTGCTGTAGTAATACATGACCTCCTGTAGTAATACATGACCTGCTGTAGCAAGCATATAGCACCACTTTCCTTCATCAGATTTGATCCCCATCGCAACTTTGACTAAGTCAAGATGAATAATGACCCCCAATTTTGATTTCATGATCAGGGGAAGCTCTTAGGCCAATCGTGAGCACTCATCCTAGTGAAAAACAAACCTCTACGAGGTCCTGAGCTTGGCTAGGGGCTCAACCCAACCTCCCTTCGTTTGCTTCAACCTCCATCAACCTCTCTATACCCTCAAGACATCATTCTCACCCTCAGAAGCCACTCAAAATCCCTAGTGTAATAAAATTATATTTTCTTCTCCCCCATTCCCTGAAATACTCACAGTAACTAAACCATCAATTCATTATGATTTTGATATTGTGGGGGAATTAAATAATTTATGTATAAAAATTCCGCTCCTCCAGGCTATACAAGACGTTCCAATTTATGCTAAAAAAATTAAAGAATTGTGCGGTAAAAAGCCTGGAAGGAAAACTAAATACCCACCAACAGTCTACGTTGTAGGAACATTATCCGATCTCATTTTAGGAAAATAGGTACCTGTCAAGTATGTTGACCCTGGAAATCCAGTAGTAACTGTCCAAATTCAGGGTCACAACATTTGAAATACTTTTGTGGATTTAGGAGCAGGCATGAATATTTTCACTCACGAAACTTGTGGTATTTTAGGTATCACAACTTTGAAACCAACTTTAACCTTATTAGAGTTAGCTAATAGACTAGTAGTCAGGCCCAAAGGTACTCTGGAAGACATTATTGTCTCTATGGACTCCTGGGAATACCGAGTAGAATTTTTGGTTATTATCCCAAGGAATAGATTAGATGGGAACCATTAGATATTAAGGAGACCATGGTTGGAAACAATAGATTCATATATAGGATGTCGGACAGGAAACGTGACAATTACCAAAGGAAATTCCATTAAAAACCTTATCTTATATCTACTTTCTAAACCCAGCCTGCCTATTGAAAATGATCAGTCATGCCCACATATATACCAAGATGAAAATATGCACTCTCCTCTCACATTAGATGAAGCCCTTCAATTTAAAAATCAAGCAGAAGACGATATAATTAATGGTTTCATTAATATACCATCTACTGTAGCAAATCCAATGTGTCAAATGCTGAAAGCTATACTTAATAATGAAGCCCAGGAGGATTTATTAGAAATTCCAAACAATGATCATATACCCAATACTATCATCCATAATAACATCCCAATTGAAATTGAACCTGGTAAAACCATCAATATTAATGCCAATCTGGATAACTAGCAACAAGAAAAACTAATCCATATTCTTCGCAAATATAAACAAGTTTTTTCTTGGGAATATTCAGATATGAAGGGCATTGATCCACAATTATATACTCACCACATTTATATAGAGAAAGATTCTCGTGCTATTCAGTAGCCTTGGATAGTATTAAATATACATCTTAGGGATATAGTAAAACAAGAATTACAAAAACTTTTGAATGTCGATTTTATATATCCCATTTCAAATAGCCAATGGGTCTCCCCATTAGTTGTCATCCCAAGAAGAACGAGAAGTGGATAATTTGTGTAGACTATAGAGAACTCAATAAGACTACCCAAAAAAACCATTTTCCCCTTCCATTTGTAGACCAAGTCCTTCACACTCTCGTTGCGAAGAAGTTATTCTCCTTCCTGGAGGTTTCAGTGGTTATAACCAAACCCAGATTGTTCCCGAAGATCAAGGAAAGACCACATTTACCTACCCATGGGGAAAATTTTCATATAGAGTTTTACCAGTTGGGCCGTGTAATGTTCCAGCCACTTTTCAGAGGGCGATCTTAAGTATTTTTTCTGATTTTATTAATGAAGGACTTGAGTTGTATATGAACGAATTTACCCCGTATGGTGATGAATTTTATTAAGCCTTAAAGAATTTGAAAAATTTATTAACGGTGTATTGGTACTAGATTATACCTTAGCCATGAAAATCTCCATATGATGATGAATGAAGGTGTAGTTTTAGGACATTACATTTATGCTGCAATTATTCAAGTAGATCCCACAAAAATTGAGGTAATTCTTATGTTGCCCACACCCTGTACACCAACCGAGGTATGCAATTTCCTTGGCTACACTGGATATTATCGCATATTTATAGCACATTTTTCAAAAAAAGCTACACCATTGTATGTTTTAACAGGTAACATTGAATTTGAGTGGATTGACAAAGACGATGTCGCTTTTGCAGATCTTAAAAAGTTGGCTTCAACAACCCTGTTATTAAGAGGAACAAATTGGAATTTTCACTTCCATATCTCATCAGATGCATCACACACAACAATAGGCGTTGTCCTCGGGCAGGAAGAAGAGAAGAAACCTTATGCCATCTACTATATTAGAAAAAATCTTACACCGGTTGAATTAAATTATACAGTGTCAGAGAAAGAATTTTTAGTTGTTGTATATGCTATTAATAAATTTCGTCATTACAAAATAGAATATCCAGTTTTTCTGTAAAATGATCATTCTATTAGTAGTTATTTAGCTAATAAACCTATTACTAATGGCCAAGTGAATCGATGGTTGTTATTATTATAGGAGTTCAATATTACTATCAAAGATCGCCTAGGAAAAGAAAATCTTGCTGCATATTTCTTGTCCCGAGTACCTAAAATAATTGATCTGTCACTAGTGGATGATCAATTCTCAGATGAACTCATGTTTTCCATGAAAATAAATACACCCAGGTATGCTGATGTGGCGTACCTAGTAATGGGGAAACTGCTAGCACATTTGTTACCACGGGAGAGGAAATTGATTGCTCAGCGCAGCGCACAATTTTCTTGGATAGACAAATATCTCTTCCACATGGGCTCTGATTTTCAAATTCACAGATGCATCAGGGAGGATGAAATTTATGATATTCTAAAGGCCTGCCATTATGAACCATGCGGTGGGAATTTTAGAGATTTTAGAATTGGACACAAAGTACTCTAGATGGGCTATTATTGGCCCACAATACTTAAAGATTCCAAAAAGTATGTACAGAGTTGTGACAATTTCCAAAGAATGGCTCGTCCTGGCTAAGTCGACGAAATGCATCTGTAGCCAAAACTGGTAATAGAGCCCTTTGAGAGATGGGAATTAGACTTTGTGGGTCCTTTTAAACCACCATCGAATAAAAAATCATACATCCTAGTTTGTATATATTACATGACTAAGTAGGTGGAAGCAGTATCCCTTCGAAAAGCCACAGAAGAAGTAGTTATTAGATTCTTATTTGAACTTTTCATACGATACAGATTGCCGAGAAAATAAATAATAGATGGGGGGTCAAAATTTACCACTCATAAGATTTCAACCGCCCTACAAAATTATCATATTAAGCACAAGATTACTTCTCCTTACCACCCCCAGGAAAATGGACAAGTGGAAAGTACTAATAAATTCCTTGAGGCAATTCTAACTAAAACAGTATCTATGAATCGTCGAAATTGGGCAACTAAACTTCGAGAATCCTTATGGGCTTATCGGAAAACATGGCATAACACTAGTAACCATTCACCATACCACCTTGTTTTTGGTAAGGAACCTATCTTTCCTATTGAGTTTGACATAAAGACTCTCAAAATCGCAAAATAAGTCAGACTGGACTTCACAGAAGCATAGAAACAATGCTTACAAGAACTTAATGAGTTGGATGAGGCACGTCTATTGGATTTTCAATGCACAACAATTATTCAACAACAAAGTTCCAAGTGGTGTGATCATCTTATTAAAAAAAATACATTTCAGAAAGGTGTCTGGGCGTTTCTGTATGACTCCATATTTCTATATATTTTCGGGAAAAATTCAAATGAGATGGCTAGGACCCTATGAAATCACTGAAGTTTACGATAATAATGCAATGACCTTAACTGCTATTGATGGATCTGGTGCCTCTTTCTTTCAAACAGACATCGATTACGTCTATATTGTCGGCTACTCGCAAAAGGGTCTTTTTACCATGAGATAAGTAATGATTCTAATTTCCATATCGTAGTTGATTGGGGAAGCAACCCAACAGCTACATCTCCTTGATTTTTTGAAAAATATTTGCATGTTGTACATAATGTATATATTTTTGTGTGAAAAGGGATTGCCAATTGTAGCATAGCTTGCTGTTTCGTCACTATTGTTCCTTTGGTCACAGTTGTTGTTCCCTTGCAGCACAACTTGTTATTCCTTCACCATAGTTCCCTTTATCACAATTGTTGTTCCATTGGTCATAGTTGTTGTTCCCTCAATCACAGTTGTTGTTCCTTTGGTCACAACTGTTGTTCCCTTGATCACGGTCCCAGTTACCTTTATCACTGTTGTTGTCTCCTTGGTCATTGTTGTTGTTCCCTCAATCACATTTGTTGTTCCTTTGGTCATCATTGTTGTTCCCTTGCTCACAATTGTCATTTCCTCTATTACATTAGTTGTTCCCTTGTCGCATGACTTGCTGTTCTAACATCATTATTTCCTTTTATAACAGTTGTTGCTCATTTTATCACAATTGTTGTTTCCATTTGTCACAACCACTGTTAAATTTTATAGTAGTGTTTTTTCCCTCTAGACATGGTTGTTGTTCCTTTATTTTAACCTATTGTTTCTTTATATCTGCTTGATTCTCTTTGTGATTTCAAAGCATTATTTTTCTTTTATCATAGTGATAAATATTATATCGTTCGAATCATTACCTTATGAAGAATATTTTATTTGATTTGGAAAACCCTATCAAAACAAAAAATTTATCAATCCTGATATTGTAAGTAACATAAACAGTTCATGATACATTACCTCGATTGCCACGAAGGTAGTTTTCTTCTCTTCCCCATATAGACTGGTGATCTCCTTCAAACATAAAGTTGTGGGAAACAAATGAAAAATTAAAATTGATTTTTTTTTACAATTCTTTTTACGCCTTCCCTAACTCTTAAGGAGGTTATGAGCCACCCCATTCACTGATATTTCATTTAAAAAAAAAACTTATAAAAATAAGAAACTAAGAAAAGATTTTTCTCAAAAAGAATAGGAGGTCTCATCATGAACCGACCTACCATGATCATAGGACTTAGCAAAGTGAAATTACTATTATGGTCACCAAGCTAGGGTAATTTTCTTTGACATTTGAATCAAAGGACAGGAGGTCTCATCACGAGCTAGCTTGTTCGCTTTGCTAAGATCTGGCGAATAGCATTGTTACCAACTAGTCACCATGCCAAAACAATGGTCTTTGGAGAAACTTTCAAAGTCATGAATTTTTAGATGGAATGGGATATTGGCATATCAAGGGGTTAAAAGGCAAACCTGACAAGGCTATGGACGCCTATTGGCAGCAGAGGCTCTGCCTGTGGTATTGAAGTATAATTGGAATCCCCATATCGATACTTTGTGATTTTGACTTCCCTTTTTAATAAATAAAGGAGGAACCAATAAACTATTATGGAAATTTGTTACAACAACTAAGGTGGTAATTCAAAGCCTATATGAATAAATATCTATCCTCAGATATTGTGAATGCATATTTTTATATAAAGGGACTTTTGCTAAATCAATATTATTCTCTCTTTAAAGGGTAATCCTATGGTGCACATCACTTTTACCCATGAATTAAATATCTTTTATGCTTCAAACTCCGCATAGATATTCATGCGTTAGCATATCTCGACATTTAATATGCCTCATCACTACACCATGTGACCTCGCCTGATTTGACCATTTCCCATTATGGTAATTAAATAAATTAATATGTCGTCGATTTTCCATATCATTAAAGGTCGTGGTCGACCTTTATTTTATTGGGGGATTGAAAAATCACATGCATGATACGATACCTCCACATTTAACAAGAATTCCTAATCATTGCAATAATTTCATTTGCATATGTTATATTGAGATAATAGTTGAACCTTGTTATTTTTTTCTACAATTGTTGGCTAAAACTCTGTATGCAGCTTCCAAATATTTTTTGAGAAACAACAAGTATGGGTGTTCAATCAATCTGGAGTGAACCATCTCAAATACAGCTCTCTGAACAAGCTCGGAGAATTCTAAAACAAGTAGGCTAGATTGAGTATTTCTCTCTATTACAAGGATTTGACAATTCAGTCGCCTTGGAATTTCTACAAAATCTAAAGAATGGAGTAGCAACAGTAAAAGGCAGGCACATACTGGTTAACAAAGCATTTTTGGCATAAGTTACAGGCCTCTCCACGGAAGTGAGAAGTGGATAGATAGATATACCAGGTTGAAAAGTGAAATGTTGATGTTCATAGATCATGTTGAAGTGTTGGTTCAAAAATGAAAAGGTTATCAACCTGCTTCCTTTCCCGAACCATGGAAAGAGTTAGCAGAGGTAGTATATAGATACATTACCTGTGATGGTCAGTAAAATTTAGTGAGACCATGACATCTCAAGTTGTTTGTGGTATTGAAACAGAAGGTAACTATAAATCTACCCTTATTTTAAATTCTCTCTTGCACAAGATTGTTGTTAGAGTTGGTAAAGCTAAAGACCAAAATTTGGTAGTAAGCCATCCTTGCCTCATAAAGTTGATAGTTATCAGAGAATTAAACCAAGCCCAGTTGACCTGAGATGATTTTGTGAGAAATAATGAGCCTCCATCAAAAAATGAAACACATATTATAGAGTCTGAGCAACCAGAATTTGAGAGGATCGTGCAGAAACAAGCCCGGACTTCAGTTTCACAAAAATTGACTAGGGCCAAGAAGAGAATAACATCTATTATAGTATCCCTACCTGCCAAAAATAGAAGATCGGCGATATTGGTTAAAAAAATAAATCCCACAGACTCTAGTGAACAGTCGCAAGAGGAAAATGTATCCCAGAAGTCTCTTGAAGTTTAGGAATTACATCAATACAATTCACCTTAAATTCATCAGAAGGAAATAGCCCAAGTAATGGAAAACATGGGAACCTTTTTCAATCTTGATGAATATGAAAGTTGCTCAAAATTTTCACTCGAACGAACTCTAGAGCATGATTTTCTAGTTTCCCCTTCCAATTTGAATGTTAATGTTGTGTTGCAATCCTCAGATGATCTTAGGAACCCTTCCTCCCAAGAACAATCGAGAGAATCTATTGCAACCATTATGGAACTTGGCTCCCTTTCTGAAGAAATAGTTTCGCCATCCCTTGAGCACCAAAAGATAGATGACAACCTTGTTGACATGCTTCAATCTGATAAGGACCCTAGAAGCCCTGTAATTATTCCTACATTCGAAAAAGCCACGGTTGAGGAACTTGAAAATATTGTTGTTGTCCCTTCCACTTTAACTGTACAAATTGAAAAACTACTAGAAGTACAAGAAGGAGAACCAACCATGAGATAAGGTTGTTGAAGAAATAAAATTAGAGACTACAAAGAAAAGTGAATCAACTTAAAAGTTGGCTAAGGAAAAATAGAAGAAATTACAAGAGAAGTCAAGAAAATTGGACAATTGAAGTCCAAACTGAGAATTTTCTTACCTCTATAGAAACCCAGATAGAGGATACCCTCACTATTACTACATAAACACAAAAAGATTCGAGGAACAACATAAGGCCTTAAGACGATACCAAGGAGAAGTGGTGCCCCGAAAGGAGCATCAAGATTTATTATAGAAGTTCAAAGCGTTGTCCATCACTGAGGATGAGACCTATGCTAAAATTAGGGTAGAAAATAAAAAGACAAAAATGGTGCAGGTCCAACTTGAGAAAGCCTTGGAACAAATCAAGGAGCTTTTCTCCATTTACTCTAATGCTTTGTCCCACAGGTCCCCAACCAAGAATTATTCTCTATTCTTAATTGAACGATATATACTGCTTAAAATTAAAGTTTTTTGGTCTGGACAACCCTCCTAGTTTAATACTGTCTCTAATTTTATTAAATCTTTTCAACAACAAGATGATCATGTAAAATAATTTTTATGCGAACTGTACATACATAATTTCTTCTTAGAGGACCAAAGGGATGAAAAACCTAGTCCCTTTATTGGAGATGTATAATTATTGGCCTTTATCTCTTTTTCCATGAATCAAATTAGATGGTCAAAATCTCATGAAATTCCAAAGAAGGGAAAATGGTCTTGACCTTTAGGTCAGGGTGAACCAAAAATCACTTTGTGCACACTCATCAAGCATAAAAAGTTTATGGAACAATCTGATGTTGTCCCTTCTCTTGCACCTGTTCATAATTATGTTCTCCAGGTCAGCTTGGAATATTTTGAGGAAATAAAATTATAATCCCTTTGAGTAGCTAAACAAAGGTGGAAGATGTCCACCAATGAGGTGAAAAACATGGAACCATTTAACTACAAGAATTTTTAGGCGACAACTAGTAGAATGCGAGAGTGTGCTCATTTGGTCCTGTCTGAAGGACCTAAATGGATCAGTTGTAGGTATAAATGCCCTATCATATAGTACCCTCTAGATGATTACACGCCTGAATATGAAATCTCCAAGGAAGATAAGACTAGAGCCTTCAGGAAAATCCAAAAGGGAAATGGGTTTTGGCACTATGGTGAACAACCCTACCCAGCATACTGTTTAACACTCATACATGTTAATCATCTCTTTGCATGAGGACATGCAAAAAGGTAAGATGGGGAGTGATGTTGGGCTGTGCAATTGGTATGCTTCTTCCCTTTGTTTCTTTAGTTAATAGTTCATTTTTCAAGTTCTTTAAGTTTAGCTTATAATAATTTGAGAGATAGAATCTTTAGAAAGTAGTTAATAACATATTAGTATTCTACCTTGTTAATGAGTTAATTTGAATACTTAATATATCGTAAATTTACAATTTGAGTTAATTTATATATAGGAGATATTTGATGGACGATTTTTGTTCCTTCGAATCGCTGAAGAGGAACCAAGTTATGGAAGAACCGTTGGGATAATCGTGGCGTGCCGATTAAGGATTCACGCCAATGTGCATGGGACAATCAAGGCGAGGATACAATTTGTTATCTCAGAGATTTATAGTTTAAATAGGCATTAGAAATACATTGTAATATATAAATGCAATTAAACTTTAGTAAGAGAAGAGATAAATTTAATTATTCTCACCGACTGTAAAAGGTGATTGAACAGAAGAACTACCTTAAAGTTTTACAAACCTTTTTGTAATTCATTTTTGATATCAATGAAATTTCAGATGGTTCAACTTTAATCTATCACATTGAATTTTCTCTAAGACAATTACTTACGGAGACGGTGGGCCCAGTCACTGGAATGATCACTCTCTTCCTTGTATTATTACCTTTCATTAGTTTCACGTGAATGATTTGTTGCTCCCTGTCTGAATCCCTAGACTTATGATTTAGTTGCGTGAATGCTTAGATTTACTATTCATCCATGTGAATCCTTAGACTTATGATTCGGTTGCGTGAATGCTTAGATTTACTATTTAGTTGAATGACTTTTCAGATTCCATTATTTAGTTGTGTGCATCTTCAGACTTAATTTATAACAAAGTGAATTTCTATTACCATGCTTTACTATCATCATTTACGAATGGTTGTAGTAATTAGTGATTAAGAGTAAATTTCCTTTGAAGAGCGTTATACATTTTGAAATTTTACATTATAATGAGGATTGTTGGTTTGGTATAATTTAATATCCTTTCATGATTTTCGAAAGAAATAGTTAAACATTTCTATTATTTCTACCTAGCGATTCATTCCTGTGTACAAGTTGATCAGACTTAGTATTTCCTGAAAGTATTCCTTTAAATATTTTGCTTTGTATTAGTCTTACATATGCTTCAGTAATTTAAGCACTATGCCTGCATAGAATTTGCCGACAATCTTGTAACAAAAAGACAAACCCCAAGTTGATGAATTAATGGATAAAGGATTGAGTTGATTCCTTAGGGGCAACTTAGTACCCAACACTAACTCAGTTCCTGAAGGGAGGACCTATGTTACTATTTATGAGTGGAGTTTTCCTCATTCTATGTGCACTATGGTGTATTACAGGGGTTGTAACTAGGGTATTTTATTATGGTATTATTTAGATGGTTTGAATTGACTTAATATCCACCTATAATAAGTGGTTAAAGTGTGAATGAATTAATTTCTTGAGTAACGGAGAGAATGTTTTGAATTGTTTAAATAGATGAGGAAAGGAATCATTGTGAGGTTACATAGTGAGAATAAGGCAAGCATAGGTCTGTGCAGAGAGTAGAAGGGGAGTTCTAACAACAAGTGAACATACACAGGTCTAGCTCCTAGAAATGTGAAACAAAGAGGTCAATGGAAAGAGAGGAGTGTGGAAAAATGTGCATAAAGGAGGTTTAGTTCAATCTAATGGCAGAGACAAAGTATTCAAAATTTATAGCAGAGATCAATGAATAGCACAAAGCTTTGGATCAGAGTTCATAAAATTCTATAGTAGAGATTCAAAGTTTGATAGAAGAGAAAAATAATTTTGTGCAACTGTTTGATCATATGATTGATGCATTTGTGATTAAAGGGGCTGAGACATTAGCTTTACAGCTATATGGTTGAGTCACTATTTTCATGATTTTTGTTTTCGGAGTGACAAAATTAGAGGAGGTTGATATGGATGATTATCTGAGAGCCATAGATTGGTGTACGCTATTGATTATTATTGAGAGCATAGTTGTTGTGTTGAATACATATGCTTTTGATAGAGTTGTATTTAATGTGAATAGGCAAGAGGTTTATTGTGGTTTCAATTTCATACAAATGTTGCATATTATGTTATGATCAGATTGGTTATTATTGAGAGACCTTGTTTAAGTGATTGTTGATGTTCTTATTGTCTGTTGCGAGTCTAATTTGAAAATTGAGGAAAGGAGGCTCACACTTTTGTTGTATGCAGAGTATATGGGCCCAATACGAAATATTTTGAAATGAGATCCATGAGATATGTTTGAAGGTTGGGGCCTTCAGTGTGGTGAGTGGTGGCTTTCCATGCAAGTAGTGGCTTGCATATTTAGGGTGTAGTAGAGTCCTTCAAGTAATGGCCTGAGAATTTGGGAGTTGTAAATAGATAGTCCAGTGGTGGCTAGGCGAAACTTATTGGGAGTAGTGGCTTCAAGAAGGTGGTGGCATGAAAAGTTCATATAGGGTTTGACTGGAGGAAGTAGTGCCTCGCATGAAACATAAGTTATGGCTTGCACATAGTGTTGGTGTTGATGCCAAAAATGACCTCATGAACATTAGGGAGGCCACCTATTCAGAGCTGCAAATTAGACCTCTTTTCCATTTGGGATGGTGGTTTTGAATGGTTAAATGGGTCCAATCACCTTATCCTAAAACTAGCCTAAGCTAAATGTTAATCTAACCTAAACTAATATATATGTACAAATATAGATCTAACGATTCCTTCTTCCTATTAATGTATGATATTGCTTACTTTCATAAGAAGAGATAATAAAAGGAGTTACCTTCTTGTAGCTACTTGAAGAAGGTAATCCTTCAGTGAAACAAGGGCTCAAAAAAAGCTATATTAGGGTTTTGTCTTGCAAAAGGATACTTTCATAAATGCATTGAAATAATGTAAATGCAAATGCAATCTAATCTAAGATGCAATACGTAAAATAAAACTAATATATCTCAATCAGGACATAATAAAGATCCTTGTCCTAATCAAGGGAAGGTAAATAAAGGGGAAAAGGATTGAGATTGGATCTAATATTAAGATATCTTTGCAAATCATATAACTAATTGATATGATTAGCAAACTTTTCAAACAAATATGCAATGGAATGATTTCATTAAATAGTTATTAAAACAACCATAACATATACTTAAATCTAATCATGAATAAATTCAATAATAAATTTGTTATATGTTCAAGAAGAAATTCATTAAACACAATAGGAGTTAAACCATAACAAGATTACAATTTACTGATAAATAGTTATCAATAAATTTCCAACAAGTTTCATTGAATCCAATAATTAAATTTCACCTCAATTATTTCAACATTTGTAGATAAACTGATCATCATAAACAAATGAAAATCACAATAATATTACTATTCACTATTCATACTAATAGTTAATAGAAAGTAATGAAATTTAAATTACACAATATAGACAACAATAAATCTAGAAATTATTACAATAGTAAAAAGAAAACACACGCTATATTATTGCTCTAAATTGGGTTTGTACAATCACTTGAAATCCCATATTTCTTCAAGGATTAGTTTTTAAAAAGTGCATCACTTCTTCTTTCAAAAACTCAGAACTCCCTAATCCTAAAAAAGAAAATCTCTCTCATTCAATTGTGCACTTGACAATCTCTCTCCCTATATAATTTCCCCCCTAGTTTCTAGATCCAAAATGCCTTTTTCTTCTTTTAAAACTTATTTATAATTCAAAGAAATATGCCAAAAAGAGAGAGTTGTTGAAAGAGAGTTTTGTTTTCTGATTTTGGGACTACTAAAATCCATTTTCCTTCTTTGTTGCTCCAAATCCCTTGAGATTGATTTTCTTCCACTATCTTGCAAAATCCCTCAAAAATATCATTAAAAACCAATTAAATTTACATACCAAATTAGAAATGCAAAATCGTCACAACAAATTACCAATTTAAAATTAAAACTAATAAATAAAATAAAAATATATTTGTGTTTTCCATTTCTCCGTGTGGATATTTCTCTATCAAAATGGATATTCTGAAATGAATCTGCAACCATAAGATATTATGGGTAAATAAAATTCCTAAATCGAACTCATAAAGTTGATTTTTGTTGCAAATTCAGAGTTGTATCTTCTGCTAATTTTTGGAACTGTTGACCAAATCTAGTCATGAAATCACTTCCAGATCCTTCTCTATGTGATAAGTGTTCCAATGACCTCTCATTTCCTCATTTGACTAAATAAAACTCAAAATATCAACCTCTAAAATGTGGGTTTCAAAACTAATTGTTTCCTAAAATTTAGGAGTGTTGAGCAATTTAATTTGATTTTATATTTTAATAAATTTAAAACATTTTAAAATAAATAAAAATAAAAATAAACCTTATAATAAAATACTTTGGTATAACAATGAAACAAAATAATTATATTAGACCCAAAAAAATTAAATTAAACCAATATAATAAAATTATGTATTTTAATATATATATGAGAAAAAGTCAGAAGGGGGTTTTTGTTCATGGTGGACATGATGATAATGAGTGGGTGAAGGTCCATAAGACAAGTGTGGGACCTCCCCAACTATACCATATATTAAAATCCCTAAATAAAACCTCCCACTTTGACCCTTCCATGCTCCTCCCACTACGAAACTCAACGCCCCCATTCCTACGTCAACTTGGGGCTTAGTCAGTCCAGGTGGTATAAGAAAATGAAATTACAATGCCTCAGGGGTGAAGGAACTGGGATATATATCTATATATATATATATATATATATATATATTATATTAAAAGTTCTTGAATATGGTTGTGTTAATAAAAAAATAAATTTAATATAATTTAATTAATAAAATTATTAAATATTATATTACATATATATTTATTAAATTTAACAAATAAAATTAAAATATATTTTTACATCTAAAAGAAAATGAAAAATGTAAATCTAAAAGAAAAGGAAAATATAAAAAGTCACGATTGAAAGAAACTTTAACAAAACCACTTATGAAAATAAGTCTCAACAAAAAGGTAACTATAAGGAAAGCAAGTATATTTTTTTTAAGTTGACATCTTAATGAGTTATGTCTTGGAGAGTAGTAGGCAATTAGGCTTTTTATTCAAACAAAGATTATAAATCTAGATAGCAATTATGACAGAAGGTGAAGTTAAATAAGATGTCCCTCGCCTTACAAATTTTCTTGTTTCAAATTAAGCCTCCATGGAAAAATCTTAACGATTATCTAATAACGATGAGGCCTATGATGATTTTGAATGAGAGGAAAACAGAGGCTTAGAGACACCCTGATTTAGCTTATTTACAAGTTGATTAGCATCATAATTACTTTGCCTAACTCAAAACAAAGTGAAACAAGAGGAACACATTCCAAATATTAGCAAGCACCGGTGCTAGATTTTCAAGGAATTTTTCAAAGACTTGCAGAAGAAGAGGTTAGATAAGTAAATACTAAAAACAAGGTTGAAACAAAAATCATAAAGAAAATGGTAAAAGATGAAAATGAGCATATGAGACTTACCTTGAAGTAACCTCTTCTTATGATCAAAATTGAAAGTATGGAGTTGTATATTTAATGAAGTTTGCATATGCCCAAGATTAACATTTTATTGAGTCTAAACTAAAGCGAAAAATAAGCCTATGAAAATAAAAATACTTACCAAGAGAGAAAAAATAGCTTAATTTTCATCATAAATTTCCAATTTGCACCTTGGATAGTGATTGAAAAATAATGAAAATCAGTTGTAGTGGACATTGGTTTGTATTGCAGTTGTTAATAGCATTTCTTGCGAATTCTAACTTGCATTGTGATTTTTGCATAATGCAAGTGAGAATGAGAGCTTGATGATTATAAATCAACTTCAAAACATTCTTGTACATCCAATTAAACAAAGTTAAAGTCCCAAATTATGTAGGAGTTATATGTGTGTGTAAAGAGGACTTGGACCTTTCCATATATGTGTGTGTGAAGATGACTTAGACCTTTCCATAGTTGGCATTAAAATTAAGCAAAATATATAATCAAATTGCAAGAGAGTCCTTGATCCAATATAATCCACCACATCCATCCAAATTACCTTTGCATATTCTAGGCGTGCTCACCGATTTATCACGTTAATATGATAGTTGCTCGGGCATGAGAGGTGGTGCGATTTTTATTTAAACAAGCAATGTGTTGGCAATTGTCGTGGGTGGTTACATAAGCCTGGGAGCTAAAGCCCAAAAATAATATAGAATGCGCACTAAGGGAATAACCAGGATGAATAGATTTGGGATGACATGGAGGGAAAGCCACATTGGGTCAATAGAAAACGTCGTGAATCAACATAGATCCTGCACGGGCCAGGATGACGTGGAAAGGAGATGACGATGTAAATAGCATAAAAGATGTCATGGTGTATGCTTATGTCACCTCGAAAGGTGATCCCCGGGAGATCCTCGGGAGGATGGAAGGGAGCATCTCGTCAAAGCTCTTGGGAGAAATCCTTTGAACTATCTGGAAGAGTAAAGAAGGTAAGGACACGTGTAAAGCATGTTGGGGACAAGAGGTAGAGGAAATGGACCTGTCCATGTCATGCTAGAAGGTTAGAATCCTAGAAGAAAAGAATGTAAAATGTGAAGGATTATGTGGGGGAAAGATATTTCATGGGATGACGTGTAGAGTAAAAAATGTGAGGACCGAATAAGAGAACTTGTGCATCGGCACGAATGCTAATTATAATGGTTGAGTCATCTCAGGAATGGAATGCTAGAAGAAATGAAAGGTATATGTGTTGAAAGTTCTGAGATGACGAGCTTGAGGATGATGTGGAAATAGCGAGTCCTAGTGAATTCCAATGAAATAATCTAAGCACAAGGGAGAACAACCCACAAGAAAATGGAGACAAAGTATTATGGTGAAACGGTTTGCTCTAGGTCAACTTTAGCAAATGTGGAGTTTTAGAAAGCACAGGAGTATGGCTCTGACACAAATATGGACATGAAAAAGGGTTATTGTTTGCTCATTGATATATCCAATGCTTCTCCTCTATTTTCCACTATTGCAATTTTTTCTCACATTATTCACTTATAGTTTATGGACATGAAAAAGGGTTATTGTTTGCTCATTAATATATCCAATACTTCTCTTCTATTTTCCACTATTGCAAATTTTTCTCACATTATTCACTTATAGTTTGAATAAATTCCTTAATGTTTACAATAAGTGAAGGATTTTTCTCTGTGATTAATTTCCTGTTAGTAGTCCTCAAAGATTTGGCTACATTAGTAGAACAAGAAAGACATGATTATGATTCATCTTGTAAATTTTCAAAGCAAAGGAAATATAAAGCAAATCATATGTAGAGAGCACGTCTTGTCAAAAATTAAAAACTCTAATGAATAAATGAATATTTCCCTTAACATGTTCTTGAGAAACAAATTATTGGAATAATTTTGAATTATGCTTTTCCAAAAAAATCAAAAGTCTCATTGCTCATTTATTCTTCTATGTGCATTATTAAAGAAACACAAGAAGAAAAACAATATAACTAAATTGATCTTACTCCTAGTCCTAATCTACCAAAACAAGACAAATAGGACGAAGTAATTGTCATATTTCCAATGAAGCAATTCTAATTTATTTTTCCCTATATAGATATATATAATTAGAGTTAGTAGTAAGAACAAGATAAATACTAAGCTATGTACAGTAAAAATAAACTTACTTCTAATATACATATTTACTCCTAAAAATAAATATAAAATAAATTTATAGCTAGGAAACCTCTTACTGTAAGAATCTTCTAATTCTAAGTTTTTTCATGAAATGTACAATCTAATTTGTCAATATAATTACATTCACAAATCCAATCAGATCTTTCTTTTGAAGATTGTAAAAGGTTGAAATAATTTGTATGGTTCTCTTCAACAATTTAAAGAAACTATTTTTCTCCCTCATAGAAAATTTATCATTACACTAAAGGGAAGAAGAAACTGGATCTTTAAAGGCATTAGTTATGTGCACATAATTATTTGATTAATTAGTTCTAAAATTAATAAGGGAACTTACGAACCCATGATTATTTACAAAGGTAAAAGAGCCATTATATGATTGTTTCAATAATATTTTATCATAACAAGATTCCAACTTAAAATTATCATGTACAACATTGAAAAATTGTAGTGAAGGTTGAGGGTTAAAATCAACCAAATCAAAATGAATGGAATCAGATTTGTGCTCAAAAAATGGAAGAGAAAGATTAACATGAAAATATGTTATGACTAAAGATGAAGGAATATTACTATGAGTTTCATTTAATTCATTGTTATTGGTATCAGGATAGTCATCAAAAATCACTTCTCTTGACATTCACGAAAATAATGAGAATCTTGAGCATCATAAAAAGGATATGTAAATGGTCCAAAACTAATATCAATTGACAATTTATCCTTTAAAGATTTATCTTGAGTTACATCAAAATAAACTTCATGATAAGGTTTATTCTCTAATTTTTTTGTACTAGTGAAAGTCTCGATAGACTAACGGATAAAATCATTATTGTGTAAATAACATTTGAAAAACAAATATGAATATGTAGAAATTACGTTGTATATTTTCAATTTCTCATGAAGTTTTAATCAAAATCACAAGACATGAACCTACTCTAATGACTTGTGGACATTAATTCACAATCTAGAACAAATATTTTAGAGATGTAATAAGAAATAACACACATGTAACAAGTATTTTCTCAGGGAAAGAAAACTACTAAAAACCCCAATTCCTGCTTGAATTAAAGCAAAAGATTAGAGATGTATTACAATTGTTTTTCTCAACTGAGAACACCCTACAAATGCATAACCTATCTCTCTTCTCACTAGAATGCTCTAACCCAAACTCGATCAAATTTTGCCTCTAATTTAGCTCTTATTTCCTTGCATTGTTCCTTGAGAAATTAGGCCCCTGTTATTTAGGAAATTCCTCAAATTGATTGTGAAATTCCTTTAGGTTGATCCTCTGACTGCATGTAACACTTGTACACTCAATGTTAGTCTACAATTGATGTTACATTACCTTGGAATCTCCACCTCAACCAGGTAACTCAAATTCTTTGCATGCACTAGATAATTTGGGTTGATTTATCAATTAACTGGATGATCATTGGGTTTGACTAAAGTCCCACTACTAAACTGGTCTTCCAGTAGTTCCTCCAAAAGTTGGAACTTGTTTAAATGAAAACATCCTCAGATAACTAACCCTGGTAGCTACAAATTAGCAATCACACATGTTGAACTAAACTCTAACCCCTCCAACTCGAATTTACTGAGTAAACTGGGTGACACAAAGCCATATCACATAAGTTAACATTGTCGAAGTTGTCTGTTGATGTGGAAATTCAAATGTTCTCAATTTAATCCAAGAAAAATCAAATTGAAAATTTCTTGTAGAATTTTTCAACACTCCCTCTCAGCAAGAAAGGGATTATCAACCACCCCTATCCTGCACCTGTGGAACTCGAACTTCCCTGTTGACAAGGCCTTTGTCAAAATATCAGCATCTTGTTCCTTTATCGGAATGTACAGCAACAACGTTATCTGCCTTTGCACATAGTCTTGTAAATGGTGATACTGGATATCTATATGCTTGGATCAATCGTGAAAAATAGGATTCTCAGAGAGCTTGATGCAACTATAATTATCACAGTAGATCACAGTTGGATCCATCATTTTACCAAACAATCCAACAAGTATCTTTCTCATCCAGATCTCCTCACATGTTGCTTGACTTGCAACCATGTATTGTGCTTCTCTTGAGCTGAACACCACACATATTTTCTTCCTCTTATACCAAGAAACTGTTGTAGACCCAACATTGAAAATTCCACCTGATTTACTCTTTCAGCCTGATGGACTTCCACCCAATCTACATTTGTGGAGCCACACAAATTCACTCCCTTTGTTTGTATGTACGATAGTCCAAATTGGGTAGTGCCTCTGGGGTACCATAGAACATGTTGAGCTGCCCTCCAAAATAATTTAGTTGGCCTAACCAGGCTCAGCTGGTTGATTGCATAACACATATCTATTCATGTGTTCACAAGGTAAATCAATGAACCCACTAGTTGTCGATAAATGGTAGCATCCACTTCTTCACCAGAAGTAGCATCCCCCTTCTTCTAATTGGTCACTAGAGGTGTATCTATGGGTTTGCAACTATCCATGCGGAAATTTTGTAGTATCTCATTTTCATACTTACCTTAAGAGACAAACAGTTCCCATTGCCTTTCCATACTTCCAACCCAAGTAAGTAGTGCATGAGACCCATGTCCTTCATTTCAAACTCCCTTGCAAGGTCCTCTTTGCAAGATATGATCAGTTGCTCATCACTTTTTAAAAGCAAATCATCAACATATAGGAAAATAATGAGAAATTTACCTTCTACAAAGATATGATAGAGGTTTGTATCCGTCTCACTTTTGGTGAAATCTAAACTAGTGAAATAGCTACCAATCCTAGTGTACCAAGCACGAGGCACTTTCTTGAGACCATACAACACTCACTTGAGTCTGCACACATGAGACTCACAATCAAAAGTCTCAAAGCCTTATGGTTTCTCGATGTACACCTCCTTAATAACTCCATTGAGAAATGTTGTTTTTACATCCATCTGGTGGATCTTCCACCCCATCTGTGTAACCAAGGAAATAATTTGATCTAATGGATGAGTACCTTGCTAAAGGAGCAAAGGTATCCTCATAGTTAATCCCCTCAACTTGAGAGTACCCCTTTTCCACAAACATGACCTTGTAATTATCTATGCTTCTGTCTGCTGCTTTATTCACCTTGAAGATCCATCTTAAACCCACAACTGACTTATCTGTTGGTCGTGGGACCAATTCCCAAGCACTTTTATTTACAATGGATTTGGATTCCTCTACAATTTCATCAACCCGTGCAGGTATCTCTACTACTTCCTCGAAAGAGGATGACTCGGTCTCTACAATCTCATTAATTAGAGCCATGTAGCTAGTGTATTGATCTAGTGATCTTCTCTACCTGCACTGATTTGAAGGAGTACCCACATTCTCCCTGTCATCCTACACAAGTCTCTTAGCTTCCATGATCATTTTTCTTCCTTCTCTAGATGGTTCAGCTTGAGTGGTTGTCTATACTCTTTGCTCCTCAATTTGTGGCTACTCCAAAACTTCTTGAGGTTCCTCCTTTGGAGATAAAATATCCTCCTCTTGTGCAATCTGAAGCTCCCTCTCAAGAGAGCACCACATGGCTTTCTCCTCAACAAATTTGACATCCCTTTGTTAACTTTCATTCTGAGGGATGGCAAGTACACATGGTAGTTGTGGGGAGTTTATGTGTAACCCAAAAAAAACCACAATTTTGTTGTCAAATCTAGCTTCTTCCTTGATTCTTTGGACACATGGCAGTAAATAGAGGCTACAAAATTCTTGAAGTGCAACACATCAGACTTTATCCCAGAGAAATCCTCCTCCAGTGTAATCATGTCTAGAATTTGTTGAGGACTCTGGTTCTACAAATAGACTGTTGTGTTACATACCTCAACGCACAAATGCAAAGGTAGGCCTTGGTCATGCAACATTGCCCTCACTACTCCCACAATGTTACTGTTCTTTCTCTCATCCACCCCATTCTATTGTGGTTTGTATGGTGTTGTCAACTCCCATCGAATGCCTTCTTTTGCACATAAATTTTTAAATTCATTCAACACGTAATAACCTCCATTATCACTCTTGAGAGCCTTCACCTTCTTGTCAGTTTCTTTCTCAACCATTTCCTTGAATTCTACAAACTTGGAGAATGTCTCATCTTTCTTCCGCATGAAGAAGATCCAACAATTCCATGAGAAGTCATTAATAAAAATGACAAAATATTTGTGTTTAGTGGTGGAGTCTGTCTATAAATGTCTACAAACATCAGAGTGGATCCTTTCAAGGAATACATCCACTTTGTTATCCTGATCATGGAATGTGGATTTTGTGTACTTCCCCAAGGTACATCCTTTTCATACATATTATTTCTCAAGTGATCCTTTGGGGAGGCCTATGGTTATCTGATGCATGATCTTCCACATCTAGCTTATACAGGTTCTTCACATGAACCTCATTCTTATTAAGCTATCTCGTGGCTATGTATCTCAGGAATTATTTTCCTTTGATTAAGATCACATCATAACCACGATCTTCCAAAACTGCAATAGAAACAATATTTTTATTTAGGCTCGAAAGAAACATGACATCCTTGAGCCTAAGCGGCAAGCCCGACTCCCTTTGAAAGGTGACTATACCAATCCTAGTCACACTATACCTTCCTTCGTCCCCCATCATGATGTGAATCTGTAAATATTTTTATTCTAAGTCACTGAAAAAGTCTCTACACCCTATCATGTGGAACGGTTCACCTGATTCCAAGTACCACATGCTCCCCATCACTATGTTGGCCATGCATATGATAAGGGTAAAGGCAAGCTCAAATTGTGAATGAAGACTTCACCTGCTACTCCTCCTGATGTCTTCTTGCTTGCATTTTTGTGTAAACACTTCGTGGCATAATGCCCAAATTTATGACAATGGAATTTAATTTTGGACAAATATTTCTTCTTGCCCCCTTAATTGGATTCTAATTTGGATTGAGATTTCTTCCTTTTTCCCTTCTTTTCCTTTCCATCCAGTGCAATTTTTTCTTCATCCTCACCCTTGGATGAAGTCCCATCTCTGGTATTCCACCTTATTTCCTCTTATACCAAATCATACCATAAGTGTTCTCAATTTAACAATTTCTCCCTCCCATTCATCAAACCTTGATAGTTATGCCAACTCTTGGGAATTCCCATTAAAGCTAGGCTTACCAAGTCTTCTTCAAGGAAAGTAACACTGACCCCACCAAGTTCATCATGACATTGTGTAAACTTGCTTAGATACTGCAGAATAGTGTCATTCTTTTGCATCTTGATACTTTAAAGTTTATCCTTGAGCACCATCTTCCTGTGGCCACTATTACTGTTGAATATTTATTTTAGTGCTTTCCACATTGCGAATGGATTTTCTTTTCTATGCAGATTCGAGACAATTTGATCATGTACTCCCTCCAATATTATTTACCCCACCTTGGCTATATATTTCTTCCATTGAGAAAGGTTTTGGGCATCAGATGCTTGTGGTTTTGCGACATCTAACTTACTGTATTCTAAAAATCCATTGTCATCCAATATCATCTCCATGCGATCCTTCCATGCAACATAATTTGATGTGCCTTCCATGGCATACTCTAGCCTTAGTCCATTAAAGATCATCTTCTCAGATCTAAAGAAATCCTATTGTACTGAGCTTCAAAATCGAACCTCCTGAGAACAGCTTCAAATTTATTCTCTAATGTGAATCTTGCTCTGATACCATGTATAAATTACATTCTATATTTGCAATTTCTCATGAAATTTTAATCAAAATCATAAGACACAAACCTACTCTATTGTTATGCAGAACTTAATTCACAATCTAGAACAAAATGTTTAGACATGCAATAAGAAATAACATGCATGCAACAAGTACTTTTCCCAGGGAAAGAAAACTTCTAAAAACCCCAATGTCTGTTTTCATTAAATCAGAAAAATAGAGGTGTATTACAATTTATTTGCTCAATTGAGCACACCCTACAAGTGCATAACATATTTCTCTTCTCCCTAGAATGCTCTAACCCAGACTTAGTCAAATTTTGCCTCTAATTGAGCTCTTTTTTTTGTTGTGTTATTCCTTGAGAAATTAGGCCCCTATTATTTAGGAAATTCCTCAAATTCATTGCGCAATTCATTTAGGTTGATCCTCTAACTTCATGTAACACCTATACCCTCAAAGCTAGTCTACAACTAATGTTACACTGCCTTGGAATCTCCACCTAAACTAGATAACTCGAATTCTCTACATGCACTAGATATTTTGGGCTGATTGATCAATTAATTGGATGATCACCGATTTTGACTAAAGTCCCACTGTTTAACTAACCTTCCATAAGTTCCTCCAAAAGTTTGAACTAGTTTAATTAAAAAAAACCTAAGATAATTGACCTTGATTGCTACAAATTAGCAATCACACATGCTAAATTGAACTCTAACTCCTCCAACTCAAATTTACTGAGTAAACTGGGTGACACAAGCCATGTTACACAAGTTAAAATCATCCAAGCTGTCTATTGATGTGGAAATTCTAATTTTCTCAATTTAATCAAGGGAAAATCAAATTTATAATTTCTTGCTGCATTTTTCAATAGAATATATTGAATAATGATAACCATGAAATAAAATATCATATGTTTCCTCATGATCTTCATTACCAACATATTCATTTAAACTATTAAATAAAATTTGTTTTAAAAATTCATCCTTTGTTGGAAAAGTGGAGGCTAATTCCAAATTTGTCTCTATAGAAGAATTATTATTATCATCATTAATTGAATCTTGTTTTTCTATAGGATTTAATTCTACCGAACCTCTTTTCTCAACACAAGCATCAAGAAATATTACATAATTACTTTCAGATTTTAGATTTGTATATGAACAATCATTTTCTAAATTTTGAAAGTATGTAAGACAGTCTCCCACTACTTGTGGTTGAGCAGCAATAATCCTTTCATTTAAAGGTTCAATGGAATTAGTTTTAGAATCAATATTTACTAACAAATATTTTTCTTTCTGTTCACCATAAATTATTTCCTTATTTTTTTTAACAAGAAAAGAAAAATGCTCAATTAAGTCTTTTTTGGAGGGTAAGTCATCAAGGATGAAATCTATAACAAAGTAACATAAACCTATTATTGAAGTCATTACATCTCATTTTCATACATAGAAAAACTATCTAATTCTAATCACAATTCCTCATAACAGTAATTATGATGAGCCCATAAGAATACCTTCATCAAGTGGTTCCAAGAGTGAATAGATTTAGTTGATAGCATCTTGTACCACTCTTGAATCCTTCCCTAGAACGTGAGAATAAATTATCTGCAAATTTCGTTGTCATTAGTGATGTCAAAATAATCACATTCATTTACAAATTGATCAAGATGATCTAAAGCAAAAAATTCACTCTCACCATCATATTGCAATTTAGACAAGGATTTAAGTTGCATCTTGGGTATGCCTCTGGAAGGCTTGAGTAAGCTAAAATCATCATCTAAAGTAGGAATTCCCACAGGAACCATGGTTAGTTAAAAAAAAATAAGACTCCACACAAATGATCTATTTGTGGCCCTCCAAGTGCCAAAAATGTTAATGGCCAAAAATGACCTCATCAACATTAGGGAGACCACCCAGTCAGAGCCCAAAATTAGACTCTTTTCCATTTGGGATGGTGGTTCTGACTGGTTAAATGGGTCCAATTACCCTTATCCTAAACTTTCTTAAACTAAATGCCAATATAACCTAAACTAATCTATATATACAAATCTAACTTTAACAATGCCTTTTCCCTACCAACTTATGATATTGTTTGTTTTCATAAGAATTCAAAAGTGAAAGAGTTACCTTCTTGCAACTACTTGAAGAAGGTAATCCTTCACTGAAACAAGGGCTCAACAAAGCCGCGCTAGGGTTTTCTCCTTTGAAAGGAGACTTTCAAAAATGCATTGAACTAATATAAATGCAAATGCAATCTAATCTAATATGCAAATAGTAAAATAAAATTAATTTATCTCGATCAGGAATGAAAATAGATCCTTGTCCTAATCAAGAGCAAGGTAAATAAATGGGAAAAGGACTAAGATTAGATATAATATTAAGATACACTTGCAAATGATAGAACTAGTCCATATGATTTGCAAACTTTTCAAACAAATATGCAATGTAATGATTTCAATAAATAGTTATAAAAACAACCATAACATATACTTAAATCCAATCATGAAAGAATTTAGTAATAAATATGTTGTTATGTTCAAGAAGAAGTTCGTTAAACACAATAGCATTTAAAGAAAAACCATATTGCAATTTATTGATAAATAGTTATAAGTAAATTTCCAATAAGTTTTACTGAATCCATTAATTAAATTTGGCATCATTTTGTCAATAACTGTGAAGATAGCTTCACAAAAACTAATCAACATAAATAAATGAAAATCACAATAATGTCCATCTTCATTATTCATATTAATTGTTAATAGAAAAGAATGAAATTCAAATTACACAACTCAGACAACAATAAATCTGGAAATTCTTACAATAGTATAAAGAAAACACATGCTATAATATTATTGCTTTGAAATGGGTTTGTACAACCCCTTGAAATCCCAAATTCCTCAAAGATCAATTTTACAAAAGTGCATCACTTCTTCTTTTAGAAACTCATAATTCCTTAATCCTACAGAAAGAAAAACTGTATCATATAATAGTACAATTGATAGTCTCTCTCTCTGTAGAAATTTCCCTCTAGATTTAGATCCAAAACCTATTTTTTTCTTCTAAAACTTATTTATAATTACAAGAAATATGTCAAAAAGGAGAGTCGTTGAAAGAGAGATTTGTTTTCTGATTTTGGGACTACTAAAATCCATTTTCCTTCTTTGTTGCTCCAATTATATTTCTCCAAATCCCTTGGGCTTGATCTTCTTCCACCAGATATGAAAAATCCCTTAAAAAGATCATTAAAAACAATTAAATTTACACACCATATTGAAAATGAAAAACTCTCATGAAAAATTTCCAAGTTAAAATAAAAATTAATAAATAAAATAAAATGAGATTCATGCTTTCCATTGTTCCCTGTGGAAATTTCTCTGGCAAAATTGATATTCTAAAACAAATTTGCAACCATGAGATATTTGGGGAAAATGAAATTCCTATATCAAACTCAGAAAATTGATTCTTTGTTTCAAATTTGAAGCTCTATCTGTTGCAATTTTTTTTGGAGTAGTTAATGGCTAAATATGGTCATGCAACCACTTCCAAATCCTTCTCCATGGAGTAAGCTTTTCAATAAGCTCTAATTTGCTCATTTGGTTGAATAGAACTCAAGATATCAACCTCCAAAGTTTGGGTTTCAAAACTAGACAGTTTTAATAAAATTCCATGTTTTAATAAATTTAAAACATGTTTAAATTAAAAAATAGTTAAAAATAATTAAAACAAATAAGTCAAAATAATTTAATATTACAAATAAAACAAAAAAAATAAAATTACAACAAAATAAAATAAAATCAAACAAAACAAAATAATATAAGATATAAAACAAAATATCAAAAGGGATTTTTATTCATGGTGTACATGAGGTTAATGAGTGGGTGAAGGCCCATGAGACAAGTGTAGGACCTCCCCCACTATACCATATATTAAAATCCATAAATAAAACCTCCCACTTTGGTATATCATATATACCATTTTATACTCCTCCCACTATGGAACTCAACACTGTTAAATACACATGGGAGCAAGAACAATAGGAAAGATAAATCATGAGAGTTCATTTTTTATTAACAGGAGATATACATTTATAGTACATTGTTGTGACCGTTGGGATTCACATCCCAAGGTCTCTTGGACTCATTTTGTCCATTCAGCTTCCACACTAACCCATTGAGGATTAGGTGTCCAACATTCCCCCCCTTAATCCAAAGGGTTATGTATGAGTCCAAGAAGAGAGTTGTAATACAAAATGTGCAAAAATGCATGGAAGCACTAGGTTGAATGTGCTCTCTGAAATGTTGGTATAAAGGGCGGTGGTTTAAGGATGACCACCAACACTGGAACGCTTAGTTCAGTTCCCGGAACTCTTCCAAAACTGGCAAGAAGATGAAGTCTTCTACTAGAGGAAGTGCTCCTATTGTTTTGAAGAGGGAAACCTTCAACCAATAAAGGGAGGTCTCAACCCGCATAAAAGGGAAAAATTCAACCTGAAAAGGGAAGTCTCAACCTGTGATGGTTTAAGGATGACCAACAACTCTGGAATGCTTAATGCAATTCCTGGAACTCTTCCAAAACTGGCAAGAAGCTGGAGTCTTCTGCTAGAGGAAGTGTTCTCAATTTTGTTCGCGGAACTCTTCCAAAAATGGCAAGAAGCTGAAGTCTTCTGCTAGAGGAAGTGTCCCAGATTGCCAACTGAAGGCATGTTCACGGGCATCTTTGTCTCTGGC
>APFE031117219.1:28092-48583 GCA_000404065.3 Pinus taeda
TTCTCAAACTACTCACACTGTGAAAAAAAGAGTCAATCTTTGACTTTCTTTGCAAATGAAATTTGTCGACAGTCTTAGTAAAGCAATCTCAACCATGTTCTGTCCATTGCAACATTTCCATAGCAATGATCAAACCAACAGTGGTAAAGATACAGCAGTGTATCGAGGCTTGTCAAGCTCTCTAACATAACACTTAGCCCATCAATTCAACATCATCATCAGACTCTATCCATCAGCATATTCAGTCAATAATACTTTGGTAATGCAAGACTTATCCCTGAAACCCTAGAATGTGAACTCATACTCCACTTCATCAATACATGTCTATAGGTCAACAGTATCAACTCAATAGTTGCTTTATCATAGGCATTTACAAAGAATAATGTGTCAATGCTGTCATATCAATCTCTAAATCTAATCTCTGTCTAATGCAAACAGTCAACAACACTCCTTGCATCAAATTAGTAGATTACATCAATTCATAGACAAGTTCACACAAAACTTTGCCCTTGGTTGCTGTAGATGACACTGGCATACATCGACCCCACAGCCACACAATTTCTGGAAGAGTCTCTCCACAGAACTTTAACACAATATAGTTCTTTGCATGAATGGGTGGATTTCTTGAGAAAAAGAGAGCCTTGTGGGTGGATTTCTCAAACAGAGAAAACTTTGGATGCACAGAACGAACTGACCTCTATATAAATATATAGCCGAGAATACCCATAAAAGTGGTATTATTCGTTGTTGAGCATATTACGAATATATACCTGTGTTTAATACCCATAAAAATGGTATTATTCATTGTTGAGAAGATTACAGATATATATACCTCTGATGAAGCCACATCTCTGGTTGATTTCTTCCATGCATAAACACCACTCCTTTGCAAGAAAAAAATGAATGTCTTCCACAATATAATGCACAATTCATGTGTTAACTTCACCATCTACATTGGACCGCTACAAGTAGCTGACATATAGGCAAAAATGATACATAATTCAGGGTTCAATTTCATCATCTACGTTAGAACTCTACAACCAACTGTCATATGGAAAAACATGATGCACAATTATGGTTTAACTTGATCACATATGTTAGACCTCTACCGATCTTAAATGGCTCTGTCAACCTCTCCTGAGAAGAGCTTTATCAAAAGAATCACTGTAAAATACATACATCCCAGCTCAAATTATAGTTGCGACTTGTGAGTGAAAGGATCTTTTATCTATGTTACCAGAACGGAGCCGTTCAAGGGAGGCGCCAACGACTAGTTGAAATTTGCAAGGACTGTCCGTATTTGGATATTGTGGATAGACAGGTTTTATATTTCGACTTTGAGAAGTTCTGCTTAGTATCTCTTTCAAACTTGAACGTTTATGCTTGCCTGGTGTGTGGAAAATATTATCAAGGAAGAGGTCGGAATTCCCATGCGTACACTCACAGTCTTGAGGCAGGTCATCATGTCTATATCAATTTACGCACAGAAAAGGCTTATTGTCTCCCAGATGAATATGAAGTGAATGATCCTTCACTTGATGATATTCATCATGTCTTGAACCCAAGGTTTTCCAGGGAGCAGGTTGAGCAACTTGATACAATTAAGCAATGGTCTAGGGCGCTTGACGGATCATATTATTTACCTGGAATGGTGGGTTTGGAATGCTTACAGTAACGCATCACAAGAGGTTGACAATAACAGGGTCAGCAATGAGTAGGCCTCCAAGCGTTAGAAAATATAGCAAATCATGGAAAAACAACGCATATCAAAACGCATTCAATATTCCCACTCAAACGCATATACACAGGCGGTTCAATTGTTATGGACAGGTGTATACCATTCAACGTTCAATAAACCAAACGATTTATACCACTGAACTCCATTCAATATATACAACGTTAAAATAACGTTCAAATGATTAAGCTACAACGCATTCAATAAACCGTTAATATTCCACAGCGCACAACATTTCAACAAGCACACCACAGTTCATGCCCCTTCAACGCATTCAACAGATTCAACATGACATTTGAACATACCATTCGCATACCATTCAAAAACGCATACCAGGAGCTGGACCAGCGTTCAATTATCAGCATGTCAGGCCAGTTCAACGCACAACATTAATATTCAAACGCATTCAACAGTTATGGGACAGCGTTAATATGATATGGATAGATGTGCAGCGCTGGCAGAGGCAGGTTATCTCAGGTCTGAGGGGAATAAGGCAAAGTCAGAGGTCAGGTAATGTAGAATTGACATATATATAGAGACCACAAAACAAGTGGCTCAAATTAATTATGCAGGGCAGGAATACGCCTGCTCTGATACCATGTTAAACACACATGGGAGCAAGAACAATAGGAAAGATAAATCATGAGAGTTCATTTTTTATTAACAGGAGATATACATTTATAGTACATTGTTGTGACCGTTGGGATTCACATCCCAAGGTCTCTTGGACTCCTTTTGTCCATTCGGCTTCCACACTAACCCATTGAGGATTAGGTGTCCAACAAACGCTTCCACTGCTAAGTTAGCTCGAGGCTTAGTCAGTCCGCGTGGTATGAAAAAATGAATTTGCAATGCCTCTGGGGTGTAGGAACCAGGAATCAGGATGATGTTATTTTCTAAATAAATATATATTATATTATTATTATTACTACTTTTTTTCCCCAGGAAAAATCGTACTTTTTTATTATAATGGAAAATTACATGTTGTAGATGCCAATGGCATATGCTGTACGTGTGACCATAGTCATCAAAGTAGTGTAAGTCTGTACATAAAACCCAAGAAGGGTGTACCATCATAGATCAGTATGTATATACAAATATGTTTACAAAATTTCAAAAAATATTCAGTTCTGTGAGTCCATGTTTATTGTTGCCTCAAAGTACTATGATAATTTAGGGCCTATCGACCCTTTGCTGATTCTATTCTATATAAGGCATGTGATAGTACTCATAGGCTTGTCCCTGTCTTTCTCCTGTATCAGCCATTCTCCTCTGGGATGGTGCGTTGCCTCTTTGGAAAATTGATCCACAGATTTGTTGTGCTCCCTGTAAATATGAGTACATGAAATCTGATCAAATTGGTATTTTAAAAACAATGCATCATCCAATATGTTCCTGAGTGAGTGAACACAGCATGCATTTATGCAATTGAACCGATTTATGACAATATTAGATTCCCCAAAGGCTTGTAATTGTCTACAGTTTTGGTTTAGTGCAAAATATAATAGATGGCGAAGTGAGGTGAGCTTAGCAAAATTGTTTGTGCCCGTACCCAAACTCATACGGATGCAGAAAAAATGTGAATCGGATAGGTGGAGTAGAATCTCCCCCACACCCCTGTTCTTGTGCAAAGCCATCAAAATATGCCCAAGGATGGGCATGATCTATAACTTTTGGGATGATTGTTTGAATCTAGGTAGGTTGTTCCTCACCCGGGATTTCATTATAACTATCGCAAATTTTCGAGACAATAAGAGGCCATCTGATATGTTTGTTATTAAAGATGATATTGTTCCTGAAAAGTCAAATATTCCACCACAGAATCAGAGGGAGATTACAAGTTTTCATAGTGGGGGTAGCAGTCCACCAATTGTTCCACAAATCCTTTATACATTCCCCTTCCCATCGCTAGTTGATGTTTAGCATGGACATCACCTATTCCCAAATCCACTGAGTGATGGTGCAGGTTAGGAATAAGTGATTTTTTGATTCCTCCTCTTGCCAGCATAGAACACACCAGGATGGACCTTGAAAATATATTTTCATAAGATTAGTGTTGGTAGGAGTCTTATCCATGATCATATTCGACATGAAGAAGTGAGTGTGTGGCGATGATTTGAGTTTCCATATCATTCGCCACCAGTTTTCCAGAGTATTGGGCTTATGAGAAGTGTGGATGATGGGGTAGACATCTTTAGGAGTGTATGCTCCCTACATAGTCAGAGCCCAAATCAATTCATCCTCATCGTCCTTGATCCTCACATGTGATTCAGTTAGAGCAATTGTGTAATTCCTCTACTCCTAACTCCACTGATAGGGTATGCCAAGATCATTTGCAGACATACAAGATTGTTGATAAATGGAAGTACTCAACCGGTCCACAGTATGGGCTATGGAGGCCACATATTTGTTGTTAAGGTAAGCTATCATAACTGGAGGTAGGTTGTACATGTTGCCACAACCAATCCATGGATCAGCCCTAATGCGGATAGCCAAACCATTGCCAATTCGCCAAGTTATCCCACTCCTAATAATGGGGAGAGTTTGTATGATAAATTTCTAGATTACCGATATTCCTTCCTTGTTCCAAGATGGTATTCGGACCCATTCCATGACATTTCGAGGCCAAATGTATTTATAAGTAACAACTTATGTCCATAAACTTTTTTGCTTCAGGAGGAGCCAACCTAGTTTGGCTGCTAGTGCATGAGCAAAAGCTGAAAGATCCTTGAAGCCCCAACTCCCCCTTTTTTAGGGATTGCGCTCCATTTAACCCATGCAAAGGGTTTTCCTTCCTTGTGCTGCTTCCATAAGAAATTGTAGGATATCCTTTGGATCTGGGATAGTATACCTTGGGGAATCTAGGCAAGATACATCCAATAGACCGGGGTGGCTTCAAGAACAGATTTAATAAGCACCAGATGTATTGCTCTGGACAGAAGTCGATGACTCCAGTTGTTCAATCTTCTTTCGACCTTGGCAACTAACCAAGTCCAATTAGCTATTTTGTATCCATGAGATTTTAATGGAAGCCCAGGTATTTCAATCCATCCTCCAGCTGTAGTCTCTGTAAGGGGAATTTTCGATATGCATGATGAAGTTCCTATGGGGAACAAGACGATAGGGTGATGGCGGATTTAGGTTTGTTTATTTCCATCCCTGTTACTGAGCTAAATAATCGCAGAACCTCAGAGGGAGTGTTGTACTCTTGTATGTCGCCATTGAGGAAGATAAGTACATCATCAAAGAAAAGAAGATGTGTAAGCATGCATTGACCGTGAGCTTGAGTCCCATTAGCCTCACCACCCTTTTTCAGAAGAGATTAGCCTGCTTAAACCTTCCATAACAATCAAGAAGAGCAAAGGGGATAATGGGCAACCCTGTCTAAGTCCCCTCTCTGCATGAAAGAAATAGGAAGAAAACCCATTTATGGGAGTACTGAAGGAGATAGTTGTAATGCATCACATAATACATCGAATGAAAGGAAAAGGGAAGCCTAGGTGAGTTAAAATCATCTTGATGTATAGCCAATTGACTCAGTCAAAGGCTTTTGAGAGATCTATTTAGAGAATGGCTCCTTTCAGTTTCTTCAATTTGATGGAGTGGAGGGCTTCCTGGGTAGTACCAATGGCTTCATGGATCTGACGGTTGTGGAGAAAGGCAAATTTTTCAAAGGATATGTTATCGGATAGGATAGGCTTTATTCTATTTGCAATGATCTTGGCAGTAATCTTGTAAAGGTAGTTGCAGAGGGAGATGGGCCAGAAGTCGCTAAAGGATTGTGGGGAGTCCATCTTGGGAATAAGGGCAATGAAAATAGTATTAATGGCATCATACATTCTCCTAGATGTTTTGCAATCCTTGATTACCTTGAGAAGGTCTAGGTCAATGATGTCGTAGAAGGATAGATAGAATTCCACCGACCATCTATCTGACCCTGTACTTTTATGCTTATTGAACCATTTTAATGTACTCTCTCGTTCCCCCATTGTTACTGGTTTGATAAATCCTCCACAGAGTCTGGATCCACAAATCTAGGAAAATGCCTAGCTATGCGGATAATTTCTGTGGGTGTTGCACCACGGGGGCTTTGAAGAGCTACTTGATGTGTGCGTTTCCCATATGTGCCATCTAATTAAAGGTATTAGCCATCCTCCCATGTTCAGTTGGCATCTGCCATATGGTATTGGTGGCCCTCCTTACATTGGAAAATTTATGAAAGAACTTTGTATTTTCATCCCCAGCTTGAAACCATATAGCTCGGCTTCTGAGTCTCCATGTCTCTTCCCGATCCAGAAAAATGTTGGATCTCTGGGCCTCCAAGCCCGTCAAATGGACATTTTCTTCGATTGAGGTGTACTCTCTGCCATGGTCATACGTCAGCTCGTCCATCTGTCGTTCAATGTCACAAAGAGTATGTTCCTCCCTGGCCTTTTTTTTCCTTTGCCCATATTATAGATTCTTTTAAGATTCACCAGGTTATGGCATAAACCCTCTGCTACACAATGAACATTTGTATGTGGATGGTCTCTCAAGAACTCAGTAACTAGTCTGAGTTATTATTACTAATATATATATATATATATATATATATATATATATTATATATATATTATATATATTATAATATATATAATATATATAATATATATATATATATATATATATATATATATATAAAGTTTTATAAATAAGATAATAAATTTAATAATAAACTAATTAAAATATTATTTACAAGTTAATTAAGTTAATCAACTCAATTAATAAAAATTAGTTAAATAATTATATTTACATATTTAAATTAATTAAACTTACAAAATAAAATTAAAATACATTTTTACATATTTTAAGTCTAGATAGTCAAATTTGACCAAACTTAGATTGAATATGTTTTCCAACTCGTAAGTCAAAATGAAATGAAACTTGAACCATTGGAAATTTGGTGGAAAAATGCACGTAATGGAGAAATCGAAACAAAAATTCGAGAAAAATGAAAATGTTGCAAAATAAGAAAAATTAAAGCATTAAAGAAGTCATCTAATGAAAACTTACATGGAGGATCCCCATAGTTAATTTCAAAAAATTATGGGGGATGTTGTGGCCACAACAAGTGGTCATTGACTATGTAAAAGAAGACTTAATAATAATAAAGGAAGAGGAGAGCATAACATTCGACAACGGTTTTCTCCCTTGTAGTTCCCACCTTACATCTGGTGTCTCTAATGTTTGACGACATGCATGATATTGATTCATGTGTTATTGCCCATGGTTATATGTTTTGTTTAGTTTCTCATATGTTTTATATGTTTATATAATTTGCTAATATTATGTTGGTTATGCATGATTCTGTAATTGTGAAAAGAAGGAAAAAATTGCTATAAATAGATCATAAGGCACAATATTGATTCACCCCCCCTCTTAATATTGTTCAAGGTTTCTAACAATTAGTATCAAAGCAAGGCTCTTGGTTGCAACTTAATCATTGGAAAGTAGATCCGAGCAGATTTAGTGAAAATTCTGCAAAAATAAATAAGTAATAATGAATCATCTGGGAGTATATGTCCTTACTGCTGCAAATTTCAAGGTATAGCATGAAATAATGGAAGCTAAATTATTGTCTTGTGGAACTAACCTTTGGATATTTGCTTGTGAAGGATGTGGTGCAAATCCACTTTCACCTAAAGTAATGCAACAAAATGCCCAAGAAAGACATATCATTTTTTAGAATCTCCATAATGCAAACTTGGAGAAAATAGGATATCTAAAATATGCAAAGAAGATATTAGACATACAACCAATGTTGTTTGGAGGAAATATCAACAACAATGGAGAAATCAAAAAGAGGATAAGAAGAATCAAAAGAAGAAGGCTTCTTAAAACAAAGAATCTTAGCCATAGAAGATTAGACCCCCTAATGTGAGTTATACCACTGACAAATTAGAAAATAAAGCCTGAGAAGAACCTAGAGTGCTTCCATGCAGTAGACATGAAGGTATAACTACAAATGAATAGTTTTTAAGTTATGTTTTAGACAAATATGATGTCAGTCTTGTTGATTTAGACATTAATGTTGATGAATGTGATAAATTAATGTTTCTTCAAGCAAAATATGTGAGCTTTAGTGGCTATTGAAAAATTATCTGTTGAAGTTGGTAGACTAACAACTGCATGCAAGGATCAAGAAAAAATCTTGCATATTTTTGAAGATAAGGAGGCCAAGCTTAAGGAGGAGATTATCATCTTGAGGATTAGTTTGCAGAATCAAAAATAGTTGAAGAAATTATGAGCAACCAACAAAAATGGAAGGAGAGACGAGTTGGACAGTTAGAAGCTAAATTGATCTCCATGAGGAAGCAATTGAAGATGTAAAAGGCACCGTAGCCTTAGATAATTTGCTTAAAAACAAAATATATCGATTGAATAAATCTAGTCTTGGATTTCAAAAGGAAGAGTTCAATTTCAAATTTGGAAATAACAACAAAGTAGATCCCAAAAGGGTTGTAGTAAACACTAACAACGGTAAGAGTGGAAATAACCAAGGAAACAAATAGCATAACCAATAACAATAGAGAAGAAGACCTCAAAGAGCCTCTACCACTAAAATATCTTTCACTCCAAGAGAGGATTGTGGAAGATCTATCAAATTCCATAGGAATCAAATTTCATTTGTTCCTTGATGAATGATGTATAATGTTACAACTGCCACAAGTTTGGACATGTTGCAGCCAACTAGAGGAGAAGAGTGTATTGAAATAATCAACTAAGCTTGCAACATTATGGTCAGCCAAGGAGATCAACCATCAGCTATAATTATGGTTTAATTTTTTTTTTTTTTCATGTAACTTGTTTATGTAGGTTTTAACCTCGTACAGAAATTACCTGCATACGAATTCTAAAAAATAGAAAATAAACAATGGCGAGAGCATAAAACATAAAACATATATACACAGATATTTTCCCTTGGATCCCAAAACTGGGACTAATAGATTGATTTGTCATTAGATTCATTTCAATGTTACAATACCTATATATACATGTCGAAGCATCCACAAACCTCAATCCATTAATAATTAATAATTAAAAATTATATGTTATTAGAAATATTCAGTATAGGAAGACCTTTCTTTTATAACAATATATATAGGGTTATTTTAAGATAATAGTTAGGTTAGAATATATATTAGAACGAGATACTAAGTCAAAAATATAAATAAATAAAATAAAAATAAAAATAAAATTAAAAATAAAATAAAAATATAAAATAAATAAATAAACAATAATAAAAATAAACTAAATAAATAATAATAAATATATAAAAAATAAAATTAAGAACGAAGTCTAGTAAAGGTCAAGTTAGTTGAAAAAAAAAAAATAAAATGAATAAATAATAAATAAATAAAAATAAAAATAAAAGTAAAATAAAATAAGATAAAATAAAAATACATAAATACATAAATATATAAAAATATAATTAAGAACATAGTAGTAAAGGTAACATGTTAGTTGAAAAAAAATTAAATAAATAATAAATAAAAAAAATAAAGATAAAATAAATGAATAATTAAATAGATAGAAATATATAAATAATATACTTGGAGAACAAAAGAAAAAATAAAAATAATAATAATAATAATAACAATAATAACATAATAATAAAATAATAATAATAAATAAATAGAAAGAATGACACAAAATAAAAAGAAGGAGAGGGACAGGAAAAAGACCATTAAAAATCACAGAGCAAGAAGGATAAACCCTAGGAGGAAGGAACGTTCCAAGGGGAACAACGAAAGCTAGAAAAGGATAAAGAAAGACTAAGACGAAAGGCCAGGGATCCAACAACTACTGATCTTCCAGCCGTCATCTCTATTGAGATTATTAGGCCTTCTTTCAATCTCAATAGCTTCCCTGAATTTACGATGTTGGAACTGCGCAACTTTGGCAACAACCTTGGCCTCCTCTATACAAACCTGATGCTTGGCCTTTTCCACATGCTCTGCTAACGCTGAAGACTTGGTTCTCCCATGTCTTAAGTCAGTTGCATGTTCGTTGATCCTCTGATGGATGGAGCGCCCTATTTCACCGATATAGGGGGTCCCACAAGAAAAAGGGATCAAGTAGACACCCTTCATGTCCTTAGGGTCAACAGGATCTTTCACCAATCAGAGGGATTTACGAATGGTGTTGAGGGGCCTAAAGGTTGAGGGAATATCATACCTCTTAAGGATCCGAGCAATTTTGTCTGTAGTTCCTTGAACATAGGGAAGATGGACACCTAGTCGGCACTCCTTCGGTTCTTTATTAATTAACGCATTTTTAGAGGCTTTAAGGAAAGCCTTCTGACCTAGGTGCCTACTATAGACATTCTCCACAAAGACATTAAGGAGATGGGATCTCTCCTTATCAAAGTTCTTATCATCAGAAATCGTAAGGGCACGAGTAGCAAGGGTGTTAAGAACACCTATCTTTTGAGCAGGGAAATGATGGGAATTGGCATGAAAATATTGCTCAGTATGCGTTTTCTTCCGGAATACTGAGTGGGAGAGCGAGCCGTCCATATTCTTAGATATAAGAATATCCAGGAAAGGGAGGAAACCATTGACCTCTTTTTCCATGGTGAACTTAATGGCAGAGGACTGACAGTTGAGGTAATTGAAGAAGCGATCTAGCTCCTCTTGGCCATAGGACCAGATGACATTAGTGTCATCTACATACCTTTTCCATAGCTTGGGAAGGAGACGAGCCGAGGCTAAAGCTTTGGCTTCGAAATTTTCCATAAAAAGATTCACAACAATAGGGGAAAGGGGGGAACTCATGGCAACACCACAGGTCTGTTCAAAGAACTCACCCTCGAAACAGAAGAAAGTGGAAGTGAGACAGATCTCAACCAAATGCGCGGTATCGGGATCTGTTAGGCGATAGATCACTTCCAAGGCCTCCTTTACAGGGATGCAAGTATAAAGGGAGACCACATCAAAGCTGATGAGAATGTCATCAGGGTCAATTTTAATATCCTTAAGCTCCTTAATGAAGGATGTAGAGTCTTTCACGAAGGACTCAGTGCAACCAACCAGGGGCTTAAGTTTCAGGGCAAGGAACTTAGCTAGAGGGTAGGCCGGACCACCATTGGTGTTGACAATAGGCCTCAGAGGGGCCCCTTCTTTGTGAATCTTGGGTAACTCATATATCCTAGGAGTAATGGGACTACTCTCAATGAGTTTGTGGCACAGAGAACTCATAGAGCTACTAGACTTGATGGCGAGAGCCACTGTCCTAGAAATCTTCTTCAGAGGGTTCTTGGGTAGTTTTTTAGAACTGCCACTATTGTAAAGATGATCTAAAATATTCTTACGGTAATCATCCTTGTTAAGTATGACCGTAGCCCCTCCTTTTTCAGCCTTCAAAATGACAATATCTTTGTTCTGATTTAAGGATTTAAGGGCAGAGAATTCCTCCTTGCTGAGGTTCTTCCAAGGGGGCTTAGCCTTTCTAAGGACGACAGCACAATCCTACCTAATAGTGTCCTTCATATTATCCGGAAGATCTCTAATCCCATATTCCACGTCGCAAATAATGTCATCCACCGGGATTTTTCTAGGGGCAAGGGCAAAGTTTAAACCTTTGCCTAAAAGACTAAAAATAGAAGGGGAAAAAGAAAAGCTAGATATGTTAACCACTCTCTTATTCTGGGAAAAGGGGGAAGAATAACCTGGTCCACATTCAAAACCTCATTGCTTTGGTTACCAATATTAATATCAACGCTAATGTTATTGTTAGAAGATTCTTTGTCATCATGGTATAAAACATTACTATTAATGCCACATAAATTGTTATTTTCATTAATATTATTCGAAAAATTATTATCCAAAATATTATTATTATTCTCATGCATAATATTATGATTATAAGAATTATTATTATTATTATTAATAAATAATTATTATTATTCTTACGAATATTATTAAATTATATAATTATTATTTATTGCTCATAATTTTATTATTATTATTATTAATAATTTTATATTATGAATATTATTCAAATTATATAACTTATTATTGTTAATAATATTATCATTGTTATCATAACACTTATTATAAACCGAATGTGGACAGTCTATGCAAGACCGAGAATCGATACTAGCCGGCCTCCTGCACATGGAGATCTGAAAACCCTGATCGCTTGAAGGAGAAACAACACCTTCTCCCTGGTCAACAACGTCGCTCTTCTTGGCAAAAGAGCAACTTCGCACTAGCTGAATCGGTTCAGACCGAGAATTGATACTAACCGGCCTCTTACACGCGGAGATCTAAAGCAAACCCTGATCTCTCGAAGGAGAAATAGCATTTTCTCCTTGGTCAGCAATGCCACTCCTCTTGGCAAACGAGCAACAGTGCACCAGCTGAATCGGAGAACCATGAGCGAGGTTCTGCAACAAACCCTGATCACGTGAAGGAGACACCAGACTTTCTCCCAGGTTGGCAACACCACCACGGTGCCTATGCTGGATCGGAGAACTTGAGGGAGCTGACAACCGAGGAACAAAAGCGCAGACCTTCTTGTTTACTGACAATGAGATCTGATCAGTCAAATGAAGTAGCTCGGACGAGCCAGATCTCTAGTTGATGGGTTGACCAGGAGAAACCGAGAGCACACTAGAACCATCTGAATGATCTGCTATACAAACCGATAATGGGGCAGGCCTACATCTACAAACTGAAGGCATAATGCATGGAGCAGGCTGCCTGGAAGATGGCGTAGGAACAACAGAGCGCTCCCTAGAGATCTCCTGACATGAGGAGGAAGATCCAATCGAAGGAATGGAAGAAACCCAAGACCGGAGGGTCGATATTTGAAAAGCAGAAATGCGGCTAAGGGAAACATCATTCACTGATCCACCTCTCATAGATTTCTGAGCTAATATCTGAAACTTTGCAGCTTGTTTTTGTCCTCTGATCTCCTCCAAACGCAACAATTTTAATGCAGATCATGCATCTATTCGGGAGGGGGAGATCAAGTACGAAAGTTACAAGTGCAAACCTAGAAGATCTTGAGAGAATCGACAGAGGTCTCTTCTGACCCTATTAATTTCAGATCTCAAAAGCGCTAGATTGGCTTTTAAGAACACCCCATGGTTAGAAGGAATGTGGAGGCGATGGCTGATCTGAGCGAAGACCGGGATAACCGCGGAATCCCTGCATCTTTTAAAAAAAGCTATATCTGACTTCAACTTAGACACCTGCAAGCGTGCCCGTTCAAAATGATGAACCTTAGAAGCAATGGCTTTACCGTGCAGGGTATCAATTATTGAATTGAGGCTTCTGTGATCCATATTAGTTGTAATAAGAACTTCAGCGTAAATCACATGTAGAAAGACCTTTGTCGACGCGTTTCGAACCAACCAGTGTGGTTCATTGTCAGGACAAGTTGAAGAAATAGATCCAGCTTTGCATGTTAAATAGTCTGAGCAGAGCCTCCAATGGCTATCTTAACCAACGACTAATTTTGACTTAGGGACCAGAGTCAAAAAGTCAAAGTTATATTATGTGACCATACCTTTAAAATATATATGAAAATTATTATAAATAAAATAATTGTAGTAGGTGCTTATGTTAACAGTTAGTTAAAAAAGGTATTATTTAATAATTAAAATTATACGTTATTAGAAATATTCAGTTATAGGAAGGCCTTTCTTTTAATAACAATATATATAGGGTATTTTTAAGATATTAGTTAGTTAGAATATATATTAAAATGAGATACTAAGTCAAAAAAAAAAAAATAATAAAAAAAATAAATAAATAATAAAAATAAAATAAAATAAATAAAATAAAAATATATAAAAAATAAAATTAAGAACGGAGCTTAGTTAATGTCAAAGTTAGTTTGAAAATTAAAAATAAATAGAATAAATAAATAAAATAAAAATAAATAAATAAATAAAATAAAAATAAAGATAAAATAAATGAATAATTAAATAGATAAAAATAATAAATAAAAATATAATTGGGAGAACAAAAAATAATACTAATAACAACAATACTAATAATAATAATAAATAAAAAATAAAAAATAAATTAAATTAATTAAATTAAAAATTAAAAAAAAAATTAAATTATAATAAATAAATAAATAAATAGAAAGAACGACACAAAATAAAAAGAAGGAGAGGGACAGGAAAAAGCCCATTAAAAACCACAGAGCAAGAAGGATAAACCCTAGGAGGAAGGAAGGTTCCAGGGGGAACAACGAAAGCTAGAAAAGGATAAAGAAAGACTAAGACGAAAGGGCAGGGATCCAACAGCTACTGATCTTCCAGCCGTCATCTCTATTGAGATTGTTAGGCCTTCTTTCAATCTCAATAGCTTCCCTGAATTTACAATGATGGAACTGTGCAACTTTGGGTACAACCTTGGCCTCCTCTATACAAACCTGATGCTTGGCCTTTTCCACATGCTCTGCTAACGCTGAATACTTGGTTCTCCCATGTCTTAAGTCACCTGCATGTTCATTGATCCTCTGATGGATGGAGCGCCCTATTTCACCGATATAGGGGGTCCCACAAGAACTAGGGATCAAGTAGACACCCTTCATGTCCTTAGGGTCAACGGGATCTTTCACCGTTCAGAGGGATTTACGAATGGTGTTGAGGGGCCTAAACGTTGAGGGAATATCATACCTCTTAAGGATCCGAGCAATTTTGTCTATGGTTCCTTGAACATAGGGAAGATGGACACCTAGTCGGCGCTCCTTCGGTTATTTATTAATTAACGTAGTTTTAGAGGCTTTAAGGAAAGCCTTCTGACCTAGGCGCCTACTATAGCCATTCTCCACAAAGACATTAAGGAGATGGGATCTCTCCTTATCAAAGCTCTTATCATCAGAAATCCTAAGGGCACGAGTAGCAAGGGTGTTAAGAACACCTATCTTTTGAGCAGGGAAATGATGGGAATTGGCATGAAGATATTGCTTAGTATGCGTTTTCTTCTGGAATACTAAGTGGGAGAGTGAGCCGTTCATATTCTTAGATATAAGAATATCCAGGAAAGGGAGGAAAACATTGACCTATTTTTCCATGGTGAACTTAATGGCAGAGGACTGGCAGTTGAGGTGATTGAAGAAGCGATCCAACTCCTTTTGGCCATGGGACCAGATGACATTAGTGTCATCTACATACCTTTTCCAGAGCTTGGGAAGGAGACGAGCCGAGGCTAAAGCTTTGGCTTTGAAATCTTCCATAAAAAGATTCGCAACAATAGGGGAAAGGGGGGAACCCATGGCAACACCACAGGTCTGTTCAAAGAACTCACCCTCGAAACAGAAGAAAGTGGAAGAGAGGCAGATCTCAACCAGATGCGCGGTATCAGGATCTATTAGGCGATAGATCACTTCCAAGGCCTCCTTTATAGGGATGCAAGTATAAAGGGAGACCACATCAAAGCTGATGAGAATGTCATCAAGGTCAAGTTTAATATCCTTAAGCTCCTTAATGAAGGATGCAAAGTCTTTCACGATTGACTCAGTGCGGCCAACCAGGGGCTTAAGTTTCAAGGCAAGGAACTTAGCTAGAAGGTAGGTCGGACCACCAATGGTGTTGACGATAGGCCTCAGAGGGGCCCCTTCTTTGCGAATATTGGGTAACCCATATATCCTAGGAGTAATGGGACTGCTCTCAATGTGTTTGTGGCACAGAGAACCCACAGAGGTACTAGACTTGATGGTGAGAGCCACTGTCGTAGAAATCTTCTTCAAAGGTTTCTTGGCAGTTTTTTATAACTGCCACTATTGCAAAGATGATCTAACATCTTCTTATGGTAATCATCCTTGTTAAGGATGACCGTAGCCCCTCCTTTGTCAGCCTTCAGAATGACAATATCTTTATTCTGATTTAAGGATTTAAGGGCAGAGAATTCCTCCTTGCTGAGGTTCTTTTGAGGAGGCGTAGCCTTTCTAAGGATGACAGCATAATCCTGCCTAATAGTGTCCTTGATATTATCCGAAAGATCTCTAATCCTGTATTCCATGTCGCAAATAATGTCATCCACCAGGATTTTTCTAGGGGCAAGGGAAAAGTTTAAACCTTTGCCTAAAAGACTAAAAACGGAAGGGGAAAAAGAAAAGCTAGATAGGTTAACCACTCCCTTATTCCGGGAAGAAGGGGGAAGAATAACCTGGCCCACATTCAAAACCTCATTGCTTTGGTTACCAATATTAATATCAACGCTAATGTTATTGTTAAAAGATTCTTTGTCATCATGGTATAAAATATTACTATTAATGCCACATAAATTGTTATTTTCATTAACATTATTCGAAAATTTATTATCCAAAATATTATTATTGTTCTCATGCATAATATTATGATTATAAGAATTATTATTATTAATAATAATATTATTATAATTATAATTATTATTCTTACGAATATTATTAAAATATTAAATTATTATTATTGCTCATAGTGTTATTATTATTATTATTATTATAATTATTAATATTATGAATATTATTCAAACTATATAACTTATTATTGTTAATAATATTATCGTTGTTATCATAATACTTGTTATAAACTGAATGCGGACAGTCAACGCAAGACCGAGAATCGATACCAGCCGGCCTCCTGCACGTGGAGATTTGAAAACCCTGATCGCTTGAAGGAGAAACAACACCTTCTCCCTGGTCAGCAACGTTGCTCCTCTTGGCAAATGAGCAACTGCACACCAGCTAAATCGATTTAGACCGAGAATTGATACTAATCGGCCTCCTGCATGGGGAGATCTGAAGCAAACCCTAATTGCTCGAAGGAGAAACAACATTTTCTCCCTGGTCAGCAATGCCACTCCTCTTGTCAAATGAGCAACAATGCACCAGCTGAATCAGAGAACCGTGAGTGAGGTTCTGCAGCAAACCCTGATCACGTGAAGGAGACACCAGAATTTCTCCCGGGTCAGCAACACCACCACGACGCCTATGCTGGATCAGAGAACCTAAGGGAGCTGACAACCTAGGAATAGAAGCGCAAACCTTCTTGTTTACTGCCAATGAGTTCTGATCAGTCAAATGAAGTAGCTCGGACGAGCCAGATCTCTAGTTGATGGGTTGACCACGAGAAACCAGGAGCATGCTAGAACCATCTGAATGATCAGCTATACAAACTGATAACGGGGCAGGCCTACATCTGTAAATTGAAGGCGTAATGCATGGAGCAGGCTGCCTGGAAGATGGCACAGGGACAGCAGAGCACTCCCTAGAGATCTCCTGACATGAGGAGGAAGATCCAATTGAAGGAATGGAATAAACCCAAGGCCGAAGGGCCAATATTTGAAAAGCATAAATGTGGCTAAGGGAAACATCATTCACTGATCCACCTATCACAGATTTCCGAGATAATATTTGAAACTTTGCAGCTTTCTTTTGTCCTCTGATCTCCTCCAAACACAACGATTTTAATGCAGAGCATGCATCTATTCTGGACCACAGGGAGGGGGGGGATCAAGTACGAAAGTTCCAAGTGAAAACCTAGAAGATCTTGAGAGAATCGACAGAGGTCTCTTCTGACCCTATTAATTTCAAATCTCAAAAGCGCTAGATTGGCTTTTAAGAACACCCCATGGTTAGAAGGAGTGTGGATGCGATGGCTGATCTGAGCGAAGACCGGGATAACCGTGGAATCCCTGCATCTTTTTAGAAAAGCTAGATCTGACTTCAACTTAGAGACCTGCAAGCGTGCCCGTTCAAACTGATGAACCTTAGAAGCAATGGCTTTACCGTGCAGGGAATCAATTATTGAATTGAGGCTTTTGTGATCCATAATAGTTGTAATAAGAACTTCGGCATAAATCACATGTATAAAGACCTTTGTAGACGCGTTTCGAACCAACCAGTGTGGTACATTGTCAGGACAAGTTGAAGAAACAGATCGAGCTTTGCATGTTAAATAGTCTGAGAAAATCCTCCAACGACTATCTTAACCAACGTCTAATTGTGACTTAGGGACCAGAGTCAAAAAGTTAAAGTTATATTCTGTGACCATACCTTTAATATATATATATAAATTATTATAAATAAAATAATTTTAATAGGTGCGTTAATAGTTAGTTAAAAAGGTATTATTTAATAATTAAAATTATAAGTTATTAGAAATATTCAGTTATAGGAAGGCCTTTCTTTTAATAACAATATATATAGGGTATTTTTAAGATTATTGTTAGTTAGAATATATATTAAAACGAGTACTTAAGTCAAAAAAAATAATAATATATAATAAAATAAATAAATAAATAATAAAATATAAATAAAATAAATAAATAAAAATTTATAAAAATTAAAATTAAGAACGAGCTATTTAAATGTCAAAGTTAGTTGAAAATAAAATAAATAAAGGAATAAATTAAATTTAAAATAAAAATAAATAAATAAATAAAAATAACAATAAAAGATAAAATTAATGAATAATTAAATAGTAAATAATAAAAATTAAAAATATAATTGGAGAACAAAAATAATAACTAATAATAACAATAATAATAATAATAAATAAAAAAATAAAATAAATTAAATTAAATAAATTAAAAATAAAAAAAAAATTAATAATAATAAATAATTAAATAAATGAAAGAACGACACAAAATAAAAAGAAGGAGAGGGACAGGAAAAAGACCATTAAAAACCACAGAGCAAGAAGGATAAACCCTAGGAGGAAGGAAGGTTCCAGGGGGAACAACGAAAGCTAGAAAAGGATAAAGAAAGACTAAGACGAAAGGGCAGGGATCCAACAGCTACTGATCTTCCAGCCATCATCTCTATTGAGATTGTTAGGCCTTCTTTCAATCTCAATAGCTTCCCTGAATTTATGATGATGGAACTGTGCAACTTTGGCAACAACCTTGGCCTCCTCTATACAAACCTGATGCTTGGCCTTTTCCACATGCTCTGCTAACGCTGAATACTTGGTTCTCCCATGTCTTAAGTCACCTGCATGTTCATTGATCCTCTGATGGATGGAGCGCCCTATTTCACCGATATAGGGGGTCCCACAAGAACTAGGGATCAAGTAGACACCCTTCATGTCCTTAGGGTCAACGGGATCTTTCACCGTTCAAAGGGATTTACGAATGGTGTTGAAGGGCCTAAACGTTGAGGGAATATCATACCTCTTAAGGATCCGAGCAATTTTGTCTATGGTTCCTTGAACATAGGGAAGATGGACACCTAGTCGGCGCTCCTTCGGTTATTTATTAATTAACGTAGTTTTAGAGGCTTTAAGGAAAGCCTTCTGACCTAGGCGCCTACTATAGCCATTCTCCACAAAGACATTAAGGAGATGGGATCTCTCCTTATCAGAGCTCTTATCATCAGAAATCCTAAGGGCACGAGTAGCAAGGGTGTTAAGAACACCTATCTTTTGAGCAGGGAAATGATGGGAATTGGCATGAAGATATTGCTTAGTATGCGTTTTCTTCTGGAATACTAAGTGGGAGAGTGAGCCGTCCATATTCTTAGATATAGGAATATCCAGGAAAGGGAGGAAAACATTGACCTATTTTTCCATGGTGAACTTAATGGCAGAGGACTGACAGTTGAGGTGATTGAAGAAGCGATCCAACTCCTCTTGGCCATGGGACCAGATGACATTAGTGTCATCTACATACCTTTTCCAGAGCTTGGGAAGGAGACGAGCCGAGGCTAAAGCTTTGGCTTTGAAATCTTCCATAAAAAGATTCGCAACAATAGGGGAAAGGGGGGAACCCATGGCAACACCATAGGTCTGTTCAAAGAACTCACCCTCGAAACAGAAGAAAGTGGAAGAGAGGCAGATCTCAACCAGATGCGCGGTATCAGGATCTATTAGGCGATAGATCACTTCCAAGGCCTCCTTTATAGGGATGCAAGTATAAAGGGAGACCACATCAAAGCTGATGAGAATGTCATCAAGGTCAAGTTTAATATCCTTAAGCTCCTTAATGAAGGATGCAAAGTCTTTCACGATTGACTCAGTGCGGCCAACCAGGGGCTTAAGTTTCAAGGCAAGGAACTTAGCTAGAAGGTAGGTCGGGCCACCAATGGTGTTGACGATAGGCCTCAGAGGGGCCCCTTCTTTGCGAATCTTGGGTAACCCATATATCCTAGGAGTAATGGGATTGCTCTCAATGTGTTTGTGGCACAGAGAACCCACAGAGGTACTAGACTTGATGGTGAGAGCCACTGTCGTAGAAATCTTCTTCAAAGGTTTCTTGGCAGTTTTTTATAACTGCCACTATTGCAAAGATGATCTAACATCTTCTTATGGTAATCATCCTTGTTAAGGATGACCGTAGCCCCTCCTTTGTCAGCCTTCAGAACGACAATATCTTTGTTCTGATTTAAGGATTTAAGGGCAGAGAATTCCTCATTGCTGAGGTTCTTCCGAGGGGGCTTAGCCTTTCTAAGGACGACATCACAATCCTGCCTAATAGTGTCCTTGATATTATCCGGAAGATCTCTAATCCCGTATTCCACGTCGCAAATAATGTCATCCACTGGGATTTTTCTAGGGGCAAGGGCAAAGTTTAAACCTTTGCCTAAAAGACTAAAAACAGAAGGGGAAAAAGAAAAGCTAGATATGTTAATAACTCTATTATTCTGGGAAGAAGGGGGAAGAATAATCTGGTCCACATTCAAAACCTCATTGTTTTGGTTACCAATATCAATATCATTGCTAATGTTATTGTTAAAAGATTCCTTGTCATCATGGTATAAAATATTATTATTAAT
>APFE031117222.1:0-39108 GCA_000404065.3 Pinus taeda
AAATGATACATAGTACACAAACTTACCCAGTGATGGAACCTTCACAGGTCCAAACACATCACTGTGCACAAGTTCTAATATCTGTTTCGCCCTCTTACCACTAGAGGGGAAAGTCACCTGATTCTGCTTCACATATACACAATTTTCACAGAAATCAAAATCCAGAGTGCTAATACTAATACCTTCTACCATACCTTTACCATGAAGTATTCGAAGGCCCTTCTCTCCAATATGTCCAAGCCTTTGATGCCACAAAATGGTCTTCTCTCTAGAGACCACTAGATTTTCTGCTCCACTTTCAGGAACCACAGAGTTGTTGCACCCATCAACAACAGTGCTACCTTGCAGCTTGTACATAGTTCCAATCCGAACTCCCCACATCAATACCAGTGCTCCCCGAACCATCTTGCAAGTATCCTTCTCGAACACTATTTTTACACCTGCATCATCCAGCAGGCTTACAAAAATCAGATTTATGGCCAATGCAGGAATATGCAGAACACCCGAAAGTGTTCTAACCCTTCCACCTTGCAACTTCAACTTTACTTTTCCGTGACCAATGATTCTAGCCTTCCTATCATCCCCTAAGAAGACATCACCACTATTGTATTTCACATACTCGCAGAACCACTCTCTATGGAGAGTGAAGTGAAAGGATGCACCTGAGTCAATCAACCATGCCTCATGATCTACATGTGTACTTGAAGAAGCCAAGTACACATCCCCACCTTCATCTGAGGTGGTTTTTTCCTCTGCAGAAGGACCATAATCATATCCATTTCCTTTATCAGGAGCTTTAGATTTACAATCCCTTTTGTAGTGCCCTTCCTTTCCGCATTTCTAGCACACCACCTTTATAGGTTTTCTTGGGGATTTAGATCTCCCTCTAGATTTAGATCTCCCACTCGATGACTTATTTTTGTTTCTGTTCTGGTATAGTCCTCATATAGACAAGGCATCACCATTTTGGCTCTCCATATTTTTCTGTCTCATCTCCTCCGTTAGTAAGGATGAGACTATTTCATCAAACTGCAAGGTAGTTGTATTGCTATCTATTGCAACAACCAGACTATCCCATGAATCTAGTAGAGAACACAACAAACTAATGCACTTATCTTCATCTAAAATTTTAATATCAATAGATAATAACTGACTTACCATTGTATTAAATGCATTTAGATGCTTTGTCGCCGAGTCTCCATCTTTCATCCTCAGGTTATAGATCTTTTTCCACAAGAATAGTTTATTCACCAAAGACTTAGATTGGTACAAAGTCCCTAACTTGTCCCATAAAGCCTTTGTCGTAGCTTCCCCTAATACATTCAGTAATACTGAATATAAGACAAACAAAATTATTGTGCTTTTTTCCTTCCGATCCAACTTCTTCCATTCTTCATCAGACACTCCCGTTGGTTTAGTATTCGAATCTACCGCGATCAATTGATCTTCATCCACCAACAAATCCTCCATCTTGAGTTTCCACCACTCAAAACTCTAACCATTAAATTTCTAGATGTCTATAATTCCACTACTCGCCATCTTCTTTCACCACCAGAATCGATCTCGCAGATCTCCCACTGAATAGGGTCTACCACAGGCCCGAGCGAAACCCCTTAGCAACAAAGGCATCCCCTTGAAGCCAAAAACAAATCTAATACCAAATGTAGGTTTTAACCCAGTACAGAAATTACCTGCATACGAATTATAAACACAGAAAATAAATAATGCAAGAGCATAACACATAAAACACATATACACAGAGATTTTCCCCTAGATCCCAAAATCGAGACTACTAGCTTGGATTTTCATTATGTTCCTTTCAATGTTACAATACATATTTATACACGCCGAAGCATCCAATACCATGGATCGAAAACCATTGCATCCAAAACCATGGACCGAAAACCATTGCGTCCAAAACCATGTGCGAAAAACATGCACAAAACCATAGGTAGGTCCGCCTAGCCTAATATACAGTCCAAAAAACAAAATTTTCCCCATAGAGTGGGGTTACCTGCACCCATCAAACCCCTTATGACCCCCTCGCTACTCAATCAGGACAACGAAGGGGGGCTCCACCCCCCTCTAACCCCCCGGTTAACTACGTGGGCTAGCTATGGAAATAATATAACACAACCCAACACTAAAAGATCCTAGAAGGCTAGAGGCCCCATAAGCCATGTAATCAGGTGCATCGGTCCAAACACCTCATCAGGAGGAATTCGGTTGTTGATGAGTGAGAGATCATGGCCATTGGATAGTCTCAAAGCTTTGTCCCCAAAGACTTAGAGGGGAGCCCTAAGGGTAACCTCCAAGATTTTATTTTCGAGATAACATGACAGGTGGGGTCGGCTAGTGAGTGGTTTGTGTGACAAGACAGAGGAAATGCGACATAATTTTAACGTGAGCTTGATCTTCCCCTAGTCTCTAAGGACTAGGAGGGACCTATGCTTAGTGTGGTAGATAGCATGGCCTTGGGGCCATGTGACATCTAGAGAATAAAGAGTGCATTATCCTATTTTGATGGTTTTGGGGGGCCATGTGTCCTAGATTCGAGTAGTACGTGGTGCAGATTGGGTGGATCCACAAGGAGGGGAAAAACCACCCTTATATAATGGGGTGATGATGTCATCTTGACATTTTATTCTTAAAAGAAATAGCAAGGGATTACACGAGTAAGTCTCAAGATTTAAACTCCATGATTTCATGGTAGGAGTGGGCCCAAGCATGCACTACTACAATAAATGAGGACATGGTGGAAGGGGGACCATTAGGGTTGCATGTAATCTCGAAAGGGTCATCCCTAGAAGAATTAATTATAGGAGGCATGGATTATGTTATGATTATAAAAGGTTCTAAAATTTTGGACAACTGGTATGGTTGCATTTGAGATAGTTTTGATATGAAATTCAATTTTTGAAGATTGAAGGTTATTTTGGATAGACAATATTAGTTTGTTTGGCTCATTATCATGTGGAGAAGTCATCAAAAAATACCAAAAAATGACAAAAGCTGTGTTCTTGACTCATACAGCATTTTCGTGGTGCGCTACGAAACTGCTGTAGGTGATACCTAATGCACAACAGTTTTGTAGCGTGCTACGAAATTGCTGTAGCTGCACATCATGATTTTGTGGGCCAATTTTGAGAATAAAAAGGAACCCTTCTTGAAGATGGGCTGCTGCAAAGGATTACTTACAGGTTTTGAACATCAAGCAAGGGCAAAACAAGGAGAGGAAAGACATTTATGAACTCCAAACTTTATGTTATGAAGATGGTCATCATTTCGTAGCTCAGACAGTTTGTCTTGCTTCAGGCAGCACCTAAGGGGTTTTGTCTTAGAAAAAGTATTTGAGCAGGGTCTATGGTTAATTTAATGTATGTCATGTGATTAAAAGAGACAACATGGTCAACAGGGGATTCGAAGACAAGCATAAGAATGAAACTCTAAAAAGGAGGAACTCTATCTCCTTGTTTTTAGTAGTCAACTTCGAAGGGGATTCCTGAACAATTGAAAACTCATCTCTGAAACGTGAAAGATTTTTTTATTCCTCACCTAATGAGCTACAAAAATCTCTTTCAGTTTCTTCAAATTCATTATGATCTGGGAGCAATGGATGACCACACGTGCGTTATGAAACTGCTATAGGTGTAGTTTTTCACAAACATATTTCTCCTATTTTACACCTATTTTTCAAAGACCTATTCTGGGCAGTAGGAAAAGTATTTCAAAACACCAAAATAGGTTTTTGTTTAGCATGGATTGGTTCACAAAATCCTCCTTCCGTTTTTGAAAATACATTTTTTATGAGAAGATACGAGCTCTATCCCAACACCTATTGTTCAGCCATAACAGAGCAAGAAACAGTCTCCTAGTTTCCAGGAACAGTGAAAGAATGAGGCATCAAGGGCCAGCTGGAGGGTTATGAGCACCATAAAATTTGAATTCATGGAGTTATAGGTGTCAAAAGGAATGTTTAATTCCTAGATAAGGTTGTTTTAATCATAATGAGGAGTTACGCTCCTAATTGTTTTAGGTCTCTAGAACTGCCAGTTAACAGTCAGTTACATTTAATAGTTAGTTTTAAGTATCAATAGGTGTCATAGTAGGAGGAATTCAAATTCCCCTCATGCTGGAGGAGGAATCTAAGTCAAGTAATGAACTCTATATATTGGAGAAGATGTAATTCACCAAGGGTTGGAATTTTTTGTAAAGAACTCCCATATTGTGCTTAGGTGTAAGACCCTACTTAAAGTAATATAGTATTTGGCTTTGCTTCTCAGGATTCAGAAGGAATTTAATGTTCAAAATGTTTCATGGTTCTCCTCTTCTCATTACTTATAGTGGTATTAATATATGATTACTTAGAATTCATTAGTTATGCTCTAACTTCCTTCATATATTTGTAGAATGTGTTTTCCTTTATGCTTCTGATGTACTCTCCATATGTTGAATTCTAGATGCCCTGACTTCTATGTAAAGCTAATATTATTGTCATATTAAAGCATTTCTTGACTCCATAAGCCCAATGGACATTTACTGATTGTGTTCAACCATTCATATTTCTTCACTTGTTTCATAGAGTTAGCCATCTAATTCATTATCAAAATCTTTAATCTTGTGAGAGAGCCCTCTCAGGTTGAGGAGGCTAAGCCTCAGCCAAAAGTTGTTTTGAAATAGTTACTCAAGGTCTACCTGATCAGTAGCCTATCAGGGCTGGGTTTTGTGATAACATTTTGGTGCGTTTGCTGGGAGCCTGAAGTCTATTCATTCCCGAAATTAAGAAGCTAAACTTCTGAAGGTAGCAGGAGCTCAAACAAATTTTTGAGGCTGCAACTACCTTGGCGACTCCACACATCAAATAACAAATTGGAAGGTGACTCCACTGCTTAAAGATCAGTAGCTTGATGAAGTTTCAAAATGAGTTCCATTGCAAGAATGAATGCTAGGTATGCCCCTATGAATCGGTCCCATATCCCTGGTTTTCCAAATCTTGTGCCAAAGGTTGATTGGTTAGATGATCTTCCAATATTCAAAGATGAAAAGAAAGACAATGCTACTCTTCATTTGGTTAGGTTCCATATGCATGTACGTAGTCTTACGGTTCATTTCCCTGAAGATTGTCTCATGAAGATGTTTATGACCACTTTAGAAGGAAAAGCATGGTCTTGGTATAAAAGTTTGGAAAATTGTTCAATATATATTCGCTTTCTAATTTTCATGATGAATTCTACGAGATGTATAAAGAATGTCATCCTTCCTTATTGCTGGTAAAAAATTGTTGTAAACATTCTTTGAGTCTTATTCAATATTTGGAGGATTGTTATGATGATGATGAATTTATGGATGAAGAAATTTTAGAGGCTCTTCATAACAATACATTTCAACACCAAGAAGAAAGTATAACATCCCATGAAATGCAACATGAAAATCAGCAGGGGTTTACTTATGAAAACCATGGTACATCCTCTAATATGAATGAGAAGATACAACAAACTTGCTAGTCTTTTGATCATAAAGAGTATGAAAATGATTACAAACACCAAGAAGAAATACTGGAAGAAATTTTTTATAACCCTTAGGTAGAGGAAAAGGTTGTTCATTTTTGTAATTCCTTGCAACAGCTTACATCAATGAATGATCATAATAAGGAGGAAAATTACATTGTTTGTGAGAATCATTCAGAAAAGCAGTTGAATAACATATCAAAGGAACCTTGTGTGGTTTAGAATCAATTTTCTGAAAATATAGAATGTTATGATGATCATATTAATGAAGAAATAGATGAAATTTTTTCTTGTCCTTATCTTCTTATCTAAAAACTTTTGAGTGAAAGATAGAAGATAAGATGAAATTTTTAGAGGAAGTTGCTAAGAACATTGAGAAAGAAATTGAAGGTTTAAAAGGTCAAATTAAATCATATAGTCTTCATGGTCATGATCATTCTTTTCAAAAGCATTCAATGGCAGAACACAGGGAGAGGGTGTTGCTTCCTTTCTCTTTCGTGATTGAGGAAGAATACACTGTTATTGAAGATCAGTTTGCACAACCAGAAAGTTATGAGAATCATCAAGAGGACCATGTATTCTAGGATCCTATAGCTAGATACATGGAAGAGTTTACTCTTCAGTGTTTCAGTTTTTCTATGAAGATTAGAGGCAATTCCAGTGGCAATGGTCATCACGATATCATAGTTGCTCTGAACTCCGATGCAGTCAAAAAACTCAAATATCAGATAAGACAAATGATTGGCTACATTGGAAATTTCACATTGATTGATCTGAAAGAAGTTTGAAATTGATAGGATAGGTAGGTAGGAAAATGAAAATAAGCTCAAGGTTGATTGAGCATTTTTCAGTAGATATAGATTTCTTTCTCCTACAATGATCATCAAGCTTAAGCCCGAGGTGAAGGCCCAAGAAGCTTAAAGGGGATGCTTGTCAAATAAATTTATGTTTATCATAAGAGGATAAAGCACTGGACCTGTGAGTTCTTAGTGTACCGCAAGGGCACACTATCCCAAGTGGAGCCACTGTTATCACTATAAAAGGTTCTAAAATTTTGGACAACTGGTATTGTTCCATTTGAGATAGGTTTTGATATGAAATTCACTTTTTGAAGATTGAAGGTTATTTTGGATAGACAATATCAATTTCTTTGGCTCATTATCATGTGGAAAAGTCATAAAAAAATCCCAAAAAATGACAAAAAGCTATGTTCTTGACTCATACAGCAGTTTCGTAGCGCGCTACGAAACTGCTGTAGGTGATACCTAATGCACAGCAGTTTCGTAGCGCGCTACGAAATTGCTGTAGCTGCACATCATGATTTTGTGGGCCAATTTTGAGAATAAAAAGGAACCCTTCTTGAATATGGGCTACTGCAAAGGATTACTTACAAGTTTTGAACATCAAGCAAGGGCAAAACAAGGAAAGGAAAGATATTTATGAACTCCAAACTTTATGTTATGAAGATGGTCATCATTTCGTAGCTCAAACAGTTTGTCTTGCTTCAAGTAGCACCTAAGGGGTTTTGTCTTAGAAAAAGTATTTGAGTAGGGTCTATAGGTTAATTTAATGTATTTCATGTGATTAAAAGAGACAACATGGTTAGCAGGGGATTCAAAGACAAGCATAAGAATGAAACTCTAAAAAGGAGGAACTCTGTCTCCTTGTTTTTAGCAGTCAACATCCAAGGGGATTCCTAAACAATTGAAACTTCATATCTGAAACGTGAAAGAGGTTTTTATTCCCAACATAATGGGCTACAAAAACCTCTTTCAGTTTCTTCAAATTCATTATGATATAGGAGAAATGGATGACCAAACTTACGCTACAAAACTGTTGTAGGTGCAGTTTTTCACAAACATATTTCTCCTATTTTACACCTGTTTTTCAAAGAAATATTCTGGGAAGTAGGAAAGGTATTTCAAAAACACAAGAGAGTTTTGTGTTCAGCACGGATTGGTTCACAAAAGCCTCCTTCATTTTTTCAAAATACATTTTTTATGAGAAGATACGAGCTCTGTCCCAACACCTATTTTTCAACCAGAACAGAGCAAGGAACAGTCTCCTAGTTTCCAAGAACAGTAAAAGGATGACGCATCAAGGGCCAGTTGGAGGGTTATGAGCACCATCAAATTCGAATTCATGGAGTTATAGGTGTTAAAAGGAATGTTTAATTCCTAGATAAGGTTGTTTTAATCATAATGAGGAGTTACACTCCTAATTGTTTTAGGTCTCTAGAACTGCCAGTTAACAATCAGTTACATTTAATAGTTAGTTTTAAGTATCAATAGGTGTCATAGTAGGAGAAATTCGAATTCCCCTCATGATGGAGGAGGAATCTAAGTCATGTAATGAAATCTATATATTGGAGAAGATGTAATGCACCAAGGGTTGGAATTTTTTGTAAAGAACTCCCATATTGTGCTTAGGTGTAAGACTCTGTTTAAAGTAATACAATATTTGGCTTTGCTTCTTAGGATTTAGAAGGAATTCAATGTTCAAAATGTCTTATGGTTCTCCTATTCTCATTACTTACAGTGGTATGAATGTATGATTACTTAGAATTCATTAGTTATGCTCCAACTTCCTTCATATTTGTAGATTGTGTTTTCCTTTATGCTTCTGATGTACTCTCCATATGTTGAATTCTAGATTCCTTGACTTCTATGTAAAGCTAATATTATTGCCATACTAAAGCATTTCTTGACTCCATAAGACCAATGGATGTTTATTGATTGTGTTCAACTATTCATATTTCTTCACTTGTTTCATAAAGTTAGCCATCTAATTCATTATCAAAATCTTTAATCTTGTGAGAGAGCCCTCTTAGGTTGAGGAGGCTAAGCCTCAGCCAAAAGTTGGTTTGAAACAGTTACTCAAGGTCTACCTGATCAGCAGCCTATCAGGGCTAGGTTTTGCGATAACAAATTATTTCCAATATGGTTACCTCTGGGGTGGTGTGGCTATGAGGGTCCTACACCCATAATACTTCTCATATGGTGCATATGTGTCAAGGGTTGGGTCACGTCTACTGTATAGTTGGGATTATTATGTGACTAGTGTGAATGGGTTGGTAGTTGAAGAAACATTTCCATGTGGCGATAACATTGTTGGGTGTAGTAGTTGCAGTTCAACAATCTCCTTCAACATCTAATTTTCAACCTGGGGCTGTGTAAGATTAGAGGCGTAACACAATAATGTCAGTATTGATGGTACACAATTTCACCAAATTTGTTCCTAAGTTTCCCAATTATATTTGCAGAATCAAAGAATTACAAAGAAAATAATACCAAAAGAATTCTGCTGCCGGAATAAAAAGGAAAATACTTTGCAGAAACTCAATGAAAGGAACTTTAAATCAACATAATCAATCTTGATCAATGAAAGAAACAAAAGTAGATATTTGAGACTAAATGTTAGTCCAGTCATAAGATAGAGAAATGATTAGGTTGTGAAGTGCATTTTTCCTTGTCATATGTTTTCCTTCCTGGTTTGAACCATCGTTCCTGCACTGCAACAGTGTTCCTCTACTAGAATAGAGTTCCTGCACTAGAACAATATTCCTATACTAAAACAATGTTCTTGTATCGGGAGTATGTTCCGTTCTTGTACTAAATATTTTGGCTCTCATACAAGATTTCTGGGTTCCTCTACTAGGGTACTCTATTCCTATACCGGGGTATCAATTCCTATATTGAAACAAAGATTCATGTATCGAGCTTCCAAAACATTTGCATGAAATGTAAAGTGTGATAACTAGAATTTAACTTGCAAGGAAAACTAGAGCAGACAAATAATTGCATATAACCAAGAAGACTCCTTATCTAATCATTCACTCGAAAGTGAAAAGTACTTTGAAAGCCAAAGTGAATCTTTACTACAACATAAACTTCTTCATGTGGAAATGATCATTCATTCTAAATATGGAGCACTCTTCTTTCCTAGATGGTTGTCATGAAATTAACCAGATCTGCACTTTTACTGAATAGAGGTTTCGGTTTAAAGGTCCCTTCACCAAATTCTAGTCTTGCATTGAACTATTCCCACAAGAAATTAAGCATAACATAGATCCTCATTACATAGACAACATTTCATTAAATCTTAGGAAAGTGCAAGTAAGTCAACCCTGAGTTACAGAAAACGCACTTGCATAAAACACAGTTTCATACTAAGGAATGAAACACATTTTCCAAAGGGAAATAAATCTACTTGTAGAAATAAATACACTTGAAGAAGCAACCCTCAGGTGCAGGAATAAAGCATACTGGTGCAAGCAAATCGAAACACACCTTTTTGCAGAAAGGAAACCACTCATCAAAGGAAAGAAATGTTATTCAACGTCCAGCAAATGAACACACCCACACCTTCACACCTCAGATCTGAGTCACACAATTGATGAAGAAGGCGAAGATATGTTAGCTACATAAAAGAAATGAAATACTTCTTGCTCAAACCTTGCATACCAAAATATTTCTGGCACACCTATGAAAGAGGGAGAACGAGCTGGGTTGGCTTGGTCCTAGCGAACCAGCTCGTTTCCCTATTATGATATCTGGAAAATCAATTGCTCAAATAATGCATCACATAAAATATTGGAACAGGAAATGAATAACTGGCATAGCTCCTTCTATTAAAATTAGTAATTGCAAATGTACATCATGGATATTTGGATCCAGCCTAGAAGTATGGTGATACAAAAGTTACAGTATAAGCCAAAATTTCACCAGCGCATCGTTGTCCAGTTATATTAGAGACCCTTATTAAATACATAGAATTCAGCTCATGGACAAAACATAAATAAAATAAAAAGTATAATCTCGGCTTTCAACTGTTTGACAAAAAGACCAAATCAGGGGTACTCGGTCGAAACCTTGGCCTCCATATCCCGTATTTTCCTCATGCTCTAATCCCAACATAATGTTGTTGATATTTTGGCGAGAAATGTGCACAGATTTCCATATTGGAGTAGCCATTGGCGGTAAGCCATGTTGATGCTGCCAACTACCATGAGTACAAGAACGCGAAAGATACAAGAATATTTCTGCATCAACCCCATCTCAGACATTGGTTAATACTTTTGCTCTATCAAAATACTTTAGGAAAGAAAATATGTAAGTTGTAGAGGAAAAATAAGCTATTTAATATTTTTAATTAGTAATTAAGCTCATATAACCCTTAATAACGAAAATCATGAAGGTAGTACAGGAATAAGTGCAAGGGTTAGAAGAAGTTCAGGAATAAATAGGTTCTAAGGGTAAAATAGAGGGCTTATGTAGTGTATTTTGGGTAGAATGCAGATTTAAAATCAGGCAATTCTAACGACCAACATCATCCCTTCCCCATTTCGTTGTGTGTCCTCACACAACCTTACCTTCTGCAAAAAACTAGCATGGAGGACTCCCTTTAGTCGTGAATTTGAATATTAATCCCCGTCTTCATGGTCCTTGACTTTTTGCTGTGAGGCTTCTTGAGTTGTTTCATCGCTTTCCTAAGGTGAATGCAATGCTTAGATGCTTGAAATTTCCATACCTTATCTTTCCTCTTCCTCTCTCGCACCTCTTCCATCATTCCTACTCTGCACCATTGTCTTTTGACCTTGCATAGCCTAATTCAACACTTCAAGTATATAAATTTGTTGTTTCAATTCTTCAACCTGGTTGTGCATATAGAAATCAAGGTCTTCCTTACTAGGTTCTTCCTGTATCAGAATTCCTTCAGAAACCGACTCATGACAAGTACCAATGTCATTGAGGGAAATCTCGCATTGTGTTTCGAGACTCTGAGGAATAGTACCCTCAGCCTGATCCAATGTTGGCTCCTTTCATGCACTTGCATTATGTATATGAGACATTTTCCTTTTCTTTACTTTCTTAATTAAGGTTTCCAGGGGAGTGTTATCTTCCTTCCACACAACAGGTACTAACCACAGAATGGACTGCGACATCTACAAGGAGAGAGAGAGAGTATTGTTAATTGGTGAATTAGACTAGGGGTTATCTACAGAGGGGGGATACTCCTCTGGATTGTCGATGTTTATTGGAGAAGTTAATACAACGTGGCCTCCTTTTGAGGATGAACCTCTTTTCTTCACAGAGCTCCTGGTTAGTCTCCTTAAAGGGCTAGGGGTTTCAGTTATAGGTTCCTACTCTTTCTCAAGCATCGGCTTCTTGGACAAGGTTTTCTTCACTTTAGTCTTCGAGGCCTTACTAGTCTTCAGGGTTAATGACTTCCCCATCCGATCAAGCTTCCCCTTAGTAACTTTTCCATTCTTCCCCAACTTCTTCACTATATCCTCTCCTTGAAATTATTTCAGAAGCTCCTCCCAATTTGTCTCCTTTCCCTCTAACTCATCTTTTATTAAAATTGCAATTAGACCATAATGACACAATTTACACCTAACTTTCCTTTCTCGACTCTTCTAAATGATTTTTGACATTTTCTCTAAAAATTTCAACAAGAAATAGGGGAAGTTGATCATCTTACCTGATTCGAAATGAAGTAGCAACCGAATATGGTACAATAAGGTGAATGAATACCTCCCCTTGCAGGTGAGGAAATTTTGCAAGATGTACAATAGATGCCTCCATTTTTTGACCATTGCATTCCTTTCCAAACCAACCTTCCAGTCCACCTTTTGATTCGTGTCGATCACAAATCGGTGCCACGATCCTTCCTCAAGCATTTCCTTTTTAAACCATTTCTTTCCTGTAGCTACCAATGCCAAAGCTTATGCAATGTACTATTTGGTCACGTTGAATTCGAAAGACCCTACCCTAGTTGTGCTTCCATCAAAAGTGCGAGCAAATTCGAGCATGACAAGTTAGTCATAGCCATCGAATTTGAGTAGGAAGGGGAGAAATATCGATTCTTGAAACAAAGATAAAATGTCCATGTACTTGACTGTCCACTCTAGCTCCTTTATGGATAAAGTCTCTATCCAAACAGGTGCCATAACTGCTCACAATTGCACTGGTTTCTTTGTGATCCTAGAGAGTACCAAACAATAAATTTCGGAAGAAATCTGAGTTCACGATCAACTGCATGCCATTATATCGACATTCTTCAACAATCATGCCTTAATTATGAGAAATTCAATCTTGGAAAGGTTACAAATGCAGGCATAATCCCAATGTACATAGGGTAATGATGATTGGTAGAGGAGGTGATCATGGGAAGGATTTTGTTATCAAAACAACACAAGGTATGGTATGGTATCAGGTTGATCATTAATTATTGACAAGCTCAAGGGTGAATGTTATATTATGAAAATATTTCGCACATATCCCCAATCACATCATGATTTTGCATAGGGTATATACAACACTTATATCGGAGTAAGATTTAATATCTAAAATGCCTTTGTACTTTAAGAATGTCTTTCCCATTATGTAATGATAAAACAAAAGTTTAATGAAATGTAAAAATGTCATTGCATGTTATGATTCAAACTAATGCATCCATTTATGCCTATAGCAAGGTTCCTATACCAAATAGAACCCATGTTCCTAGACAATCTTTCGTTTTGAACATGCATTCCTATACTAGGCATGCATTCCTGGACTGCAACACGCATTCTTGTACCAAGGAGTCTTGTGATTCCTACACTAAAATACTCGTTCTTGCACTCAGGAATGTCACTATTCTTGTACTGAAATATATATCTTGTACTCAAAAGTGCACAACAACGCATATTCCTACACCAAGAATTATGAGGTCCCTGCACTGAGATACACATTCCTATACTAGGGAACATTATTGTTCCTTCACTCAAAAAGTGTTGCGGCATATCTGGAAAAAAGTCTCTAATAAAAGTATAATATATAGGTTGAATCTGAAAAGTTTACAGATCTTCAAAGGAGCTTTATTCACCAGCTCTTGGTATTATCATGCTCTTTCTGATATGATCTATGCATTCTTTAATAGATCCCGAAATCTCATTCAGGAGGGAAGAAAGAAGCAGGACAAGGGTAAATTTTCACAATGGGAAGGAAATCATCAGGGATTTCAAGAGTGAGACTATGTTGGGTCCCTATAATACTAGTGATTACCCCATTACTATTGTAGTTATACCCATTATTAATATTGTTGTGCCCCTATTGCCCCCATATTGTTATTATGTGCCCATAGAACCCTCTAATGTTATTTTTGTGGCTTTATATTATTATTGTTAGAGTCGGCTAGTTCATATTGTGACTCCTTGATCCTATATAGAGAAGGAGTTTTTCATTGAATCTCCAAGAATGTTCATTATGTAATGTAAAGGAGGTTTCCCCCTCGAAGAGGCTGAATTCTAAGGCATTGATCTATCTTTTCTATCTTTTCTTGAGCTGGTTTCATAACAGACCAATCCAAGATGGACATATGGAGAAGGGATAGGGAAAAAGAGGGAAAAAATGAAATCGGATAAGGAAAATTTCTTTTCGAAGAAAGGGATGGTCAATCTCAATAGGACAAAAAGAAGAATTAGAGAGGGAAATTTGTGAAAAAGGAATGAGAAGAAAGGCAGAGTTTCACCTCAAATTCTGCTAAATAGTGTTTAACCAAAATAACTACAGCGAGAATTGAGTGTTGTTGCATAAGATTTTTTGTGTCAGTTGTCCCAAACTTGGATAAGAGCTCAGTTCCTAATAATTCTTCTGCACAAAGAAACTAAAAACCCGCTTCTTCTCGGTGACATATAACATATATGAAGATCAAGCAACATTCCAATTTTATTAAAAATTCATCCTCCTATCAGCATGATGGTTTTCAGGTTGATCCTTTTGTGATAATGTCAATGAAATGATTTTCACAACCATAGGGAAAATATTTTTTCTTTTTTCTTTTTGTCATTTTTTTAGATTTTATTTTTATTTTATTTTATTTATGGAAAAGGAAGAATCAGATTTGCAATAGGTTGGCACAACCAACTACCATCTTTAATTCATATTGTTGTTGTACTTGTTGCATAAAATCTTTCTTTGTGAGGGATTGAAAATTCTCTTTAAGTCTATGCCCGTTCACAAGAAATACTAGTTCTCACCCATCGATAGTTTTAACTTCTACTGCCCCATTTTCATAAACTTTAATCACTTCATAAGGTCCCATCTAGTGTGTATGGAATTTTCCTTTAAAATGTTTAAATTTAGAGTCATAAAGGAATACCCAATAACCTAGTTTGAACTGCTTCTTTCTTATCAACTTGTCATGCCACTTCTTGCATTGTTGTTGCACTAATATTTTTGTTGAACAACATTTGTTTAGAATTCATCTAACACATTTAACTACAATAGATGTTGTTGCTGTGCTTCTGAAAGGTCTAACCCCATTTGGATTGCGGTTCGATTTTTTTTTCTTTGGAACTTAATTGAAAAAAGGACTTATTTCTCGTATAACAGCTCATATAGTGTATGCCCCGTACTATTCCTCCAGGTGGTTTGATAAGCCCATAAAGCTTCAGGCAACCTGCTGTCCCAATCCTTTCTATACAGATGTACTATTTTGGTAAGGATGGATTTGATCACCTTGTTGGTAGACTCTAACTGGCCATTTGTTTGTGGGTGATACGGTGTAGATTTCCTGTGCCAAATTTTGTATTGATCCATAACACCCTGAACTAGATTAGATACAAAATGCAGTCTAAGATCAGTAACAATCTCTCTAGGAACACCAAATCTAGTAAAAATTTCATTAAACAAAAAGTCAACAACAACTTTTTCAGTAGAAAAAGAAATAGCTTTAGCCTCTACCCATTTTGTAACAAAATCTTTACAAACCAGAATATGCTTTTTATTCAAAGATGTTAGATTTATAGATCCTACAAAATCTATAAACCATTTTTCAAAGTGCTCAATCATAACTTGAGGACATAAAGGAATTTCATTGGCTTAGACAGGTTGAGCCACTTGTTAACAATTATCACATTGCTTGACATATTGTTTGGCATCCTTAAACAAGGAAGGCCAAAAATATACAGCTCGTAAAATTTTATATGTAGTTCTCTTGTCAACAAAATGGCCCTGAAAGGTTCATCATGGGCAAATTTAAAAATGTCAAACACTTCTTCCTCTCTTACACATCTACAAATAATGAGATTTGGTCCAGTGTAATAGAGGTCCCCTTGGATCCAGGAATATGAAGCACTCTTTTGTATGATATTATGCTTTTCATGAGCAGGTAAGTGAGGTGGTGTTTTTCCGGTGACTAAATAATTAGCTATGTTAGCAAACCACAGGGATTTTTTTGACACAACAAAAATATGTTTATTAGGGAAATCATCATCAACAAGAATTACTTCACCAGGATTATTCAATCTAGAAAGGTAATTAGCTACAACATTAGATTTTCTTGGTCTATCAATAATAATAACATTAAACTCCTATAACAAAAGTAACCACCTAGTCACTCTACCACTAGTCAATAGTTTATTCATCAGACATAGGAGAATGGTCAGTATGTACAAAAATTTCATATCGTGTAATATAGTGTCTGAATTTATTAATAGCAAAAATTACGGCTAAAAACTCCTTCTCAGTTATTGTGTAGTTTAGCTCACCAAGCGACAAGTTTTTACTGATGAAGTAAATAACATACGACTATTGGTTCTCTTCCTGTCCTAAAGTTGCACCAATAGCAACATCTAAGGCATCAGAGAAAATATGAAATGGAAGGGACCATTTAGGCCCTCTCAAAATTTGTGACTGTACTAACTTTTCCTTTAATGTCTCAAAAGTTTGTTGGCAAGCTATGGACCAAGAGAATTCACTAACCTTAGCGAATAATTGGAAAGGGGGGTGGCTATCCTAGAAATGTTCTCAATGAATCTCTGTTAATATCCCGCATGTCCCAGGAATCCTCTCATTCCCTTTGTGTTTTGGGTGTAGGAAGACACATAATAACTTCTATTTCAGTCGGGTCTACCTAGATACCTTTGTCAGAAATCAAATTACGAAGAACTACTCCTGCTTTGCACATCAATCTGCATTTTTTATCACTTAAAGCAAGGTGGGCTTGTTGGAAATGAAAAAGAACTTTTTCTAAGTTTTTGAGGGCTTCCTGGAATGAGTTACCAAATACTAAAAAATTGTCCATGTAAATTTCTACACACTCGAAGTCAGCAAAAATAGCCAGCACTACCCTTTGAAAGGTAGTTGGGGCATTGCACAACCAAAGGGAAGCACTTGCTAGGAAAATTTCCCCATGGGAATGTGAAGGTGGTCTTGTCTTGATCCTCCTGTGTGATTTGGATTTGGTTATATCCGCTAAAGCCATTTAAAAATGAAAAGTAATTTTTACCAACAAGGGTATCTAACACCTAATTGATAAAAGGAAGGGGAAAATTGATCCAAATTTAAACAGGAACGCAACAACATACAGAGATAACCATATACACAAAGATGCAGTGGAAATAATACATTTCATTAATGGAAAATACTGAAATATGCTTATAACCAGAAATGGAAATAAACTAGCTAGGGCGATGGTAGCTTATCTCTGAGAAGCGATGTGGTGGCTACATGCCTCTGAACTGTGTTACAATGAGGCTCGAAGGCCTATTTATTGTTGAGAAATGTTGGAAAACCCTTAACATCCCAAAACCTAACCCTAGAAGATGAAACGCCAAATTGTGGGCCTTGTTTTGGGAAGCTGGTACATCAGCTTCTCGGGGTCGTAACTTTGGCACCTGATCTCTGTTTGACACGTACAATAGCTTGTTAGAAAGATCTATCTGAGTACTATAACTTTAGGAAGAGAAAAATTAGTCCGTGGACCCATGTTGCTCCCAGATTTCCCAAAAAACGTCGTTTAGGGCCTCAAAACGGCTCTAGAAGTTCAAGACCCGAAAAATTGCTAAAAATAGTAAATTGTGTTGCAATTATGGAAATTGAAAAACTGAAAGAGACAGTTGTGGGGGTCCAAGTGGTATAGGTCGGTGGCCACCAACATCCACTTGGATCATTCCTTCCCCCTTAGGAAGTAATGGTCCCCATTACATTGATTTCCTTCATTTGCTGAACTTGGTCCCTAGTGAGCTATTTTGCAATCTTTGATGTGTCCAGTAATGGTGGGAAGCACAATAGAGGGTGGTACACATTGAAAACTCGGTGCAAGCGAACCAATGGAGGAATGTTGTGTTCCAAAGCATTATTTCCCATAGCCTTGGTAATGGTGTAAGGACCATGTCGGTGTGGTTGGAGCTTCTGATGGGCTCTTGTAGGGTGTTCTTTTTGCAGATGTAACTAGACTTTATTGCCCACCTGAAGCTTGTGTGGTACCCCTGTAGGTGAGGAGAAGTTGTTCCTATGTTCTTTCATGACCGTATCCCTCTATTGCTATTGCTGCATGGAGGAACCCTTCGTGGGGGTCATGGATGCGTTGACGATCTTCCCCTTACTTTGGGAATGAACCAGATAAATGAATTTCCTAGTTTGGGAGATGAGCTTGTTGCCTTTCTTAACAGTGATCAAAGAGGTGGCGGTAGGTGGGGCTACCTCCGGTATCCTGTATAATGAATCACTCAAAGAAATAATGACAATGTGAGGCCTTGACTCATACACAACATGTCGCCTCCACAAGTACGGCTAGCCTAATAGTACATCACAAACATCCAGAGGTGTGACATCACATAATATGTCATCTGTGAAGGGCTTGATGCTGTAGGGAAGGTGGCACTGCTAGTGGACTTTGAGATCTCATCCTTCATGAAGCCACCCGATACTGTATGGTTGTAGGTGTGGTGCAGTCAATAGGCCTAACCGCTTCAAAACCTTTGCGGAAATGAGGTTCTTTTGGCTACCGCTGTCAATAATGAATTGCAACGGCAAACCCTTCACCCACATCTGTGAGTGGAAAAGATGCTCCCCCTCCTCTGGATCTTCGGGTTCATTCTTCTGGATCTTGGGGTGACAACAGTGGCGCTGGGCTCCGCATCAATGATCTGCCTACCTTTGCCATTCCCCTTGTCGGGTTCTGGCTCAGGGTCAGAACATGCATCTGATTGGAAGCCTTCAACTTGGCCACCAACGACTGCTTGGTCTGACACTCACTTGTGTTATGAGTGGGACTCTTATGGAACTCACAACACTTTCTTGTGTCCTTCTTCGACTTCATGGTGTTGTTCTTTTCTTGCGGCTTCGATGGGTTGTCTTGGGTCACCCCGCCTTGGCTTTGTCCTTTGGGCTTCAGATTTGCAGATCCAAAGTCTCGCTTCTTCTGTTTGAACTTTTGCTCGATTTTGACAATGTATCGATACGTCGTGCAGAGCGAGGAGATGTTCAGGAACTCCATATCTTCCTAGATGTATTTGTGTAGGCAGCAATGGTATTTGAGTACCAAAAGTAGATCAGAATCTTTGATACCCAACTGTGTGTGAAGGGTATGAAAAATGTTTGTGAACTCTGGCACATCTTGGTCCCTTCCCTGCCATAGCTTGGTCCACTTTATGTATTTGTCCTCGTAGCTTTTGACAGGGTAGTATTGCTCCTTGATGGCATCCCAAAATGAATCCCAAGTGGGTGTGGCTGAAAATAGTGAGCCTGTGCTTTCATTCTTCTGCTCACAGTAGGTTTTCCACCAATCCTTGACATGGGGGGTTGCTTTAAGAAGAGTGAAAACAATCTTTTCCCGACTCAAAAATTCATGAACAGAAAAATACCCTTCTAGTAGATTTAACCATTTATCTACATCATCCATGTCTATTTGACCCTCAAATATGGGGATTTCAAAATTAACTTGTACCTTAAACAGTGTGGCATTTCCAGAGTAGTTTTTGGAAGCCGATGCATCGCCTCTGGGTAGCCGCTGAAGGATCTGCGCAAAGTTGTCCATCATTGCGTTCCTTTTTCGTTCCAAGCCTTCTTCAAGAAATATTTCGATAGGATCTCCTACCCCCTCTTCTTTCTTTTAATCTGCCATGGGAGGCCGTCAGGATTTGCAAGGCTGGTCTTGCAAAGGTTCGACTAGTTCAAGCCCTAACTCCTTATATCTCGACCTCGTTGGGGACATGCAAAGAAAAACAGAGAAAAAGCAGACTGCTTTGATACCACTAATCCAGATTTAAATAGGAGCACAACAACATATAGGGATAACCATATATACAAAGATGCAATGGAAATAATACTTCATTTCATTAATGGAAAATACTAAAATATGCTTACAACCAGAAATGGAAATAAACTAGCTAGGGCGATGGTAGCTTATCTTTGAGAAGAGATGTGGCAGCTACATGCCTCTGAATTGTGTTACAATGAGGCTCGAAGGCCTATTTATTGTTGATAAAATATGGAAAACCCTTAACATCCCAAAACCTAACCCTAGAAGATGATACGCCAAATTGTGGGCCCGGTTTTGGGTAAGCTTGTGCATCAACTTCCTGGGGTCTTAACTTTGGCACCCCATCTTCATTTGACGTGTACAGTAGATCATTAAAAATATCTATCTGAGGACTATAACTTTTGGAAGAGCAACAACGGTCCATGGACACAAGTTGCTTCCAAATTTCCCCAAAAATGTCATTTAGGGCCTCAAAACGGCTCCGGAAGTTCAGGACCTGAAAAACTGCTAAAAATAGTAAATTGTGCTGCAATTACGGAAATTGAAAAACTGAAAGAGACAGTTGCGGGGGTCCAAGTGGTATAGATGGGTATCTAGCACCTGATCAATAAAAGGAAGGGGAAAATACTCCTTGAGAGTGGATTTATTCAATTCTTTGTAATCAATGCAAATGTTCCATCTCCCATCTTTTTTTAGGACTATCACCAATGGAGAGACCCATTGCCTCTCAGATATAGGATAAATGAAATTAGCATCTAAGTATTTTGTAATTCTTCTTTCACAACTTCTCTCGGCTCAGGGTTCATGTGCCTTTGGGGTTGTCGAACAGGTTGGTATCCCTCCTGAATGTAAACATGATGAGTGCAAGTTTAAGGAGGTATGCCTTTCATGTCATCATAACTCCATGCAAAGGCATAAATATGGTCTCGCAACAAACTAACAAGATGCTCCTTTTGGGATGAATCCAAGTCTAAGCTATTGTGTAAAGTTTTGACTGGACTAATCTCAACAAAAATGGTATTGGGCTTAAGAGTATAGGAAGATGATGTTGATCTAAAGATGATCTAAGGTTGTCATTGATGTCAACCCAAGTAGCACCAGAGGCTACTCTGATCTTGCAATGGAATTTTGACTTGAAAACTTACTCTATTTTAAGCCAAGGATCTTCTAGATAGATTCTACTCGTCGAGATGTTTTCGTTGATATATGGCACGCCAAGTAATTCTTCATGGTTTGAGAGATATTCATGTTTGAAGTTAGTAACCCTAGTTAGTGGGCTAAAACCTTATGGGGTTGTGGCATGGTACTCATAATTGGTTTTTGTCATTGAATAGTCAATAATTAATAATTTTTTAAGCTCCTAAAATCCCTCCAACATTCTCTATAGAAGCCCCTCTCAACTTTATAAAAAGAAATCTCATATATCCTCCAAATGGAGTGACCATGGCATTTTCGCTATAACTTCATTTTTGTGAAGTATTAGATTTTGAAATTAAAACCCATATGATTTTCAATCCTAGTGAATGTCGTGACCAAATTTCATATCTTGGTTCACTGTATTTTTGGAGATATGATTTGTGGAAGTTAGGGTTTTTGCAGGCTTCTGAATTTCATATCAAAGAAGTGACCTTGGGAAAATCATCATAACCCTCTCTCAGAGAAGAGGGTTGGAATTATGTAAATAGTAGCGGATAGTGCACGGATTGGAGTTTTCTTTGTATCAATTTTAGAGCCGAAGGAGGAAACAATGACATGTTTTACATCGTACAAGTTTTCTCTACTGAACTAGCCCATAATTTGGTCATTGTGAGAGATTGGGCATAACTTTGTATTGAAGAGTCCAAATCGGGTCAGACCTGTGGCATTGGAAAGAATACTTAGAGGGATTCTCTAGGACTGAAGATCACATGTTGGGGATCTTAAATTGCAAAGATACATCAGATTAAATATCGTGCTCCTAGAAGGCAAGAAAAATTAGATCAAGTGTTGTCAAGGGGTGCAAAGGACCAAATTTTCTAGGGAAGCAAAATGAAAGGTGAAGCAAAATGATGCAGCAGGGGTAAGCTACAGGTGAGTATCTTCTGTATATGCATGTTCATCTCTTAATTGCATTAGTTTCTTTGTATTCTAATTTGTTGCTTTTGTTTAGCACTAACATATGTTCTGCAGGATGAGGCAAGTTTTGCTATTATCATGTCATGGGTATTTCTTTGAAGACTTTTTGCAGATATTATATATTCATCAAGAGAAGACTCAATGCATAATATAATGTTCTGAAGAGTGAGAAAGGGTAGCATGACAAGAGCAAAAATCAAGGTGCAGAACAACAACAAGAAGTTCACCACATGAATTCTTCAAGTGGGAAGTACTACATATAATCACTGTAAAAGTATCATTGTACAGAGTCATTGTAAAAGCATCATTGTAAAATTTGTACAAGTGTCTATGTTCCAAGAGTTGAAGAGGCAGTGTCGGGAGGTCTAGGATCATCATTATGTAGTTGTGTCATAGTTGGGGTTATGGTCTAGTGTGTCTTCTTCTTCTACATCATTCTATATCATTGTAAAGTGGATCATTTTCCCTAGTACGGGAGTCCGTTCTTCTTTTATTCTTCTATTGGGTGTTAGGGTGGTTCTAGGCTGGTGCATGAAGTCACCAACATGTTCAAGCCTATGAAAAATTCAGGGTGGTAGGGTGGTGCAAGGGTGAGTTGTACCTCATTGGGTGTTGGGGCATCCGTTCATTTGACTACTAAAGAATATTGGGCATTGGAGTGTCCATCCAGTGGGAGCTGGAGAAGAATGATTTTCTAGATTCTAGGAAGTTGGAGATTTCTTTTCAATTGGAGTTGATGATTAAAGAATTATTAGAAAAGCATTCGGTTGTTTTTGACTCGGAGGGAGTTTTCCACCTAAATGTTTTTGTGCCTCCTGTGTTCTTTTATTCACTATTGTTACTGCATAAATATTAATGATAATTGAAGATTAACTAATGCTTTGAAAATATTTAAAAGTGCTAATTTCTAAGGAATACTGATTTCCCTCCCCCCCCCCCACTCAGAGTATTTTCCAACAATTGGTATCAAAGCTTGGTTCCTTCAATATCAGCTTAACAACTGGAAGGAGATCATGGAGCGTACCTCTATTCAGTGAAAATAATTATGCACTTTGGAAAGGAAGAATGGAGGTCTATCTCTTGGCACAAGGTTACAAAACATGGGACATTGTTCAAAATGGCTTTACACCAACCATGGATGAACAAGGTAAGAATAATTTGGTAAATGATGCAAAATCAAAGATTATTATTATCATTGGACTTATTGAATCTTCTTATCATAAGGTGTTGGGTTGTAAAACCACCAAAAATGTATGGGACAAGCTTGAGAATATATATGCAGGTGACTCAAATGTCAAAGAAGAAAAGCTTCAAATCTACAAAACAAAATTTGAGAAATTCAGAATGAAAGAAGATGACAACATTGTTTCATACTTCCAACATGTTGATGAAATAACCAACACTCTAGAAGGATTGGGAGAGCTTGTTGATGAGAAGACTATTATATGAAAGATTCTTAGAATGTTACTAGGAAGATTCAACCCAAAGGTGTCGGTCTCGAAATAAAGTGAAAATCTGGACAAACTGAGCAAAGAGGAATTACATGGAGTTCTCATAGCATATGAAATGAGACTTGATGAATAACGGGGTACTTCGCATCTAGAGCCTGCGTTCACTGCATCTAAGAAAACCAATGAGGAAAAACAACCTTCAAAGGCAAAGACCTGCACCTTGTTAGGTAAACTTGACTCAGGATAGAGTTAAAGTTGACCAAGTTAAACAGTGATGGTTTTGGGGCACATGGTATTGTGCACCCATAGTATTCTGCCCGTGGTATTATATGTAATAGAGCTTATAAAAGGCTGGAAGGACCTCATTGTAATGTAAGACTTGGAGGTGAGCGGTGAAGGCTCACTTGGTCGGATTGGCCAGGGTTTTGGCCAATGCTAATAAGATCTTATTAGGTTGCTTTTTTCCCCGGATTTGGAGTTTTACCGAATAAACATTTGTGTTTATGCGTTTATGGTTGTTGCTGGTTATTTTTATATTTATTCCTCTAAGTAATTATTTATGTTATGCAGTAAATTTGTTAACAACTGGTATCAGAGCCAGATATTGGCTTCAAAGGGATTCTTTGATGCCAGGGGTTTATAGTGCATGATGAGATCAATGCAGCGTTTTTACAGATCTAGGTCTTGAAAATAATGGTGGAACAATCGTACGGGGAAGAACCTCGAAGAGAATGTGTGGAAGATAGTGCCATAACTGCCAGGGATCATAGTGCATTTGCGATATTTACCGGTTTGGAATATGCTGATGAATTGTTCGGGATTCATGTGGCTATTTAAATAAGGTTGAGAGATACCTTTGGTAATATTAAAATTCAAGGCTGATTTTGTTCGGAGTTTTTTTCGTAGGTTTTATGCCGTGTTGAAAGATAGAGTAGGCATCGGCTACATATAGGCCAGCAGAAGAAAATTGTTCATGCGGTTTCCATAATTGTTCATTTTCTGCTACGTGAGGCCACTCGTGCTGGAATCTACGAGGTTCTTGTAGTTGGAGCGGTTTGATAGAAGTTTTTGAGCACATCAAATTGAGAGAGGATGGATCAGAATCACAATTTTTTTTTTAATGAAGTCAAAATTATTGCATGTAAATGGGCATACTACTGTAAGACCTGGTAAGGCATGTGTAGCCCTGGGTAATCACCGGTAAAGTCTAGGTTAGACCTAGGTGATAGGGGGGATGTCAGGTTAACAATACCCCGAGTAAAAACTCTAAGGGGGGTAAGAGCTAGAGTGAGTGGGATTGTCTCACTTAGCAGGTTTGTATGGAGTTAGTCAAGGAACCCCAAGTCAAGTTTAAGTGGGGAATTGTTAAGTAAACTTGACTCAAGATAGAGTCAAAGTTGACCAAGTTAAACAGTGATGGTTTTGGGGCACATGGTATTTTGCACCCATAGTATTATGCACGTGGTATTATATGTAATGGAGCTTATAAAAGGTTGGAAGGACTTCATTGTAATGTAAGACCTGGAGGTGAGCGGTGAAGGCTCACTTGGTTGGATTGGCTAGGGTTTTGGACAATGCTAATAAGATCTTATTAGGTTGGGTTTTTCCCCGGATTTGGGGTTTTCCCGGATAAACATTTGTGTTTATGTGTTTATGGTTGTTGCTGGTTATTTTTATATTTATTCCTCTCAGTAATTATTTATGTCATGCAGTAAATTTCTTAACACACCTGCACCTGCAAGTGTGAAGAAAAGGAAGATGATGAAGAAGGTTTTTTAGATGGAGAATATGCTTTCTTTATGAGAAAACTAATAATTGGTAAGGGAAAATTCAAAGGTAAACTTCCATTGATATGTTTCGGTTGTGGTGAGGTTGGGCATTTTGCAACAAAATGTCCGTACAGAAGAGATGGAAACTCAAAAGGAAATAAAGGCTTTAAGAAATTCAACAAGCAAGGCAAGAAGAAAGGATTCAAAAGCAACTTTCTCTATAAAGAAGATAGCTCATCATCCGATGAAGACAGTGACAGTGCTGAAGAAGCCAACGAGAGAGTATTGTTTATGGTGAAGCACAATAAGCAAGAGGTATCAAATGACGAAGAAGAAGGGTTGACCATAGAAGAATTTTCTAAGGAGGCAATCAAGCTTATAAAAGAGCTCAAGGCTGAGAAGATCCATTCCAACACTCTTGAAGAATAAGTTCAAGGTCTCGAAATTGAAGTTGAAGAACACAAATGTATTGAAGAGTCACTTCAAAAGAAGTTGAAAGAAAGAAACCGAGAAAGGGAAGCATTAGAAGCCGAAGTAGTCTTGCTGCATAAGGAAGTGAAGAAGGGGAAAACTGTCCAAAACTATGCCAACAACTCAAGGGCGTTGGAAGAAATCATCAACAATCAACGATCTTACAATGACAGAACTAGCCTTGGTTACAAAGAAGAAGAACTAGGACCTTATACCACAAAATACAATTAACCTATGAGATCTAACATGCATGTAGACTTCATTGGACAAGATTCTCAAGAACAACCTTGGAAGGCATCTCCCTGATGAAGATTTCCATCCAGGTACCGACATATTTTTCATGGCTATTGTTATTCATGTGTAAAATTTGGTCATAAAGTTGTATAATGTCGCACGTACCCTAGGAACCATTACAATTCCGGTAGATCTATCAAATATGAACCTCCCAGGGCTCAACAAAACATTAATAGGTTTGAACATTTAAGAAGTAATATTGAATGTTACAAATGTTGAAACTTTGGACACATAGCCAGAGATTGCAAACTTGAAAATCCTCCAAAAGAATCTTCAAAGCCACAGAACGAACGAACATGGAAGAAGAAGAACAGTGATAATTGTGCTCTCTCTCTCAAGGCTCAAAACAATAAAGATGTGTAGTATGTTGATAGTGGTTTCTCAACGCCTATGACTGGAGATGGAAAGAAATTTGTATCTCTGAAAGAGAAGAAGGATGGAACCGTGTCCTTTGGAAATGATGGATCTTCAAATGTTATAGGATTAGGTACTGTCAGTCTTGGAAGTAAAGATGCTCTAGCCAAGAATGTTCTATTAGTTGAAAAAATGAATCACAATCTGCTAGCCCCAAGGGTTAGCTCAGTTGGTCAAAATCAGTGCCTCGCCATCAGGAGGTCACAAGTTCCATTCTCCCCAAATCCCTTGGGGTCAGGTCTTGTAGTAGGCCGAGGGGCATCAGCCCAGATTTTTCTGTGGACATAGCGTCACCCGTTGACCAGGGTGTCCGTGAACCACTCTAAAAAAAATAAATAAATAAATAAAATTGAATCAATCTGCTCAGTGTTGGACAAATGTGTGATCAAGGACACATAATTCTATTCAACTCCGCAAAATATGAAATCATGAAAGGGAGGTATGGTAAAATTGTGGCTACAACAAGTTGAGCTCCAAACGATATGTATGTTTTGGGTGAAGCAACTAAATCATGTCTACTAGCTAAAGAAGATGAAAGTTGGTTATGGAACAAACAAATGGGTCACATAAACTTTGACAATCTTGTCAAGATAAGCAGAAAGGAAGCAGTACGAGAAATGCCAAAAATCTCAAAACCCTCCAACACACTATGTGAGGCCTAGTGCCATGGAAAGAAGACAAAATGCGGATTTAAAACAAAAGAAAACTTTTCATCACATCCATTGGAATTGATACATACTGATCTATGTGGTCCTATGGGAACAAAAGGCTTAGATAGAGAATTATATTTCATGTTAATGATAGATTACTATACCAGGATGACAACCATCAGTTTCTTAAAGAAAAAATCTAAAGCTTTAAAATCTACAAGGAGTTGGTCAAAAATGAAACTAATTTAAAAATAAAGTGTCTAATATTAGATAATGGCGGAGAATTCACTTCCAAATTATTTCAGAAATATCATGACAAAAATGTAATAAAAAGACAATTTTCAACAGCATGAACACCTCAGCAAAATGGAGTTGCTGAAAGAAAGAACAGAACCGTACAGGAAATGGGTAGAACAATGCTGAAGGACTCAAAGTTGGATGAAAATTTCTGGGTTCAAGCAATTGATACATCAGTCTCCATTATCAATAGAAGCCTTCTCAGAAATAATTGCAATAAGACCCCATACGAATTATGGAAAGGAAAACTGGCTAACGTAAAATACTTTAGAATCTTCGGAAGAAAATGTTATATCAAAAGAGAAGATAAAAAGCTGGGTAAGTTTGAATCACATGTTGATGAAGGTATCTTTTTTGGTTACTCACGCAAAATAAATGCTTATAAATGCTATAATCTAAGATGAAAACAGATAGTGGAGAGCATAAATGTTACATTTGACAAAGATAGTGTTTTAATGAATAATGATGAGGATCTAGAATTTTTGAAACTTGAGACAAAGGATGAAAAAGGTACAGAGAAAATTCTAGAACAAGAAGAAACTATCAACCAGGAAGAAGTAAATAATGATCAACAAGATATATAGGAACAACAATAAGAAGCTTCTCCAAAGAGAACAAAAGAATGGATTCAAAAGAACCATCCATCAAATCAAATCATTGGTGAGATAAATGAAGGAATTGGAACAAGAAAAGGTTGAAAACTTCATTCATCACAACAAGCTCACATTTCTTTTCTAGAAACCTTTGAGCCTAGTAGTTTTGAGGAAGCCAGCCAGAATGAACATTGGGTAGCAGCTATGAATAAGGAATTGGATCAAACCAAGAAAAATAACACTTGGGAATTAGTTCCATGACCAAAACATAAAAATTTCATTGGGACTAAATGGGTGTTTAGGAACAAATTGAATGAAGATGAACAGGTTATCAAAAACAAAGCAAGATTGATTTGCAAAGGCTATGCACAAGTGGAAGGAATTGATTTTGACGAAACATTTTCACCAGTTTCTAGAATGGAAGCCATTAGGATGTTTCTTGCCTATGCATGCTCAATAAAAATAAAAGTCTACCAAATGGATGTTAAGTCAACATTTTTGAATGGAGAATTAGAAGAAGAAGTTTACATTGAACAACCTGAAGGTTTTCTACTATCAACAAAAGAAGACTATGTTTGCAGGTTAAAGAAGACTCTGTATGGTCTCAAGCAAGGTCCCAGAGCATCATATGCTCATCTTGACGGATATCTACATCAACAAGGGTTCAAGAAAGGTACTGCTAATAGCAATCTTTACGTACAAATAGATAAGGATAGTTTAACAATCATTGAGGCATATGTGGATGATATAATCTTTGGGAGAAATGATGATCGACTATGCAAGAACTTTGCTACAAAGATGCAAAGTGAGTTCGAGATGTCTTTACTTGGTGACTTGACATACTTCTTAGGGCTTCAAATATCTCAGCAAGAGAAAGGAATATTTATATGTCAAGCCAAGTACATCAAGAAAATGCTCAAGAAATTCAAAATGGAAGATTGCAAAGCCATCCTTACTCTGATGGTAATAGGTTGCAAATTGAGCATAGACGACTCATCTAAGGATGTGGATCAGAGATTGTACAGATCTATGCTTGGTAGTCTTCTATATGTAATAACCTCTCGACAAATTCTTTTGCAAATAGTTGGATAAGTAGCAAGATTCCAAGAAGTACCAAAAGAATCACATATTATTGCCATCAAAAGAACTCTTCGATACCTAAAGGGCACACTAGAATATGGCTTGTGGTATCCCAAGGGAAACAATCTCATTATTAAAGCCTTTACAGAGGTAGATTGGGCAGGAAGCATTGATGATCGTAAGAGTACTAGTGGAGTAACATTCTATCTAGGTGGTTGTCTCGTATCATGATTAAGCAAAAAGCAAAATTGAATTTCGTTATCTACATCAGAAGCAGAATACATTGCAGCGGCAACTTGTTGTACTCAAGTCCATTGGATGAAACAAACTTTGCAAGATGTTTAAGTACAATTCAGGGAGCCTATTCCCATCTTATATGATAACACCAATGCCATCAGCATCTCTAAGAATCCTGTCATGCATTCAAAAACAAAACAAATTTCGATAAAATATCATTTTGTTAGAGAACAAGTCGCTGAAAATAATATCAAACTTGAATATGTTGGTACAAAATAACAAATCGCTGATATCTTCACTAAACCTTTACCTCGTGAAGCATTTGAATATCTTCACCAAAAGCTTGGGATTCTCCCAAGTTCTCATTAGATTTTCCTTATTCAAAAAATAAAGGGGGAGTGGAAGTGTGTACAGGTTCGCAGGATGGTTGAGTGTTAGGGGAGTTACCCTTTTCCATTGGTGTCAAAGGGGGAGAGAAGGCAGTAGGAAGAGGTGCCCTGATTGCAAGGGGAGTACTTGTGTTGCCATCAATGCCAAGGGGGGAGATTTTTGATCTAAAGATGATCTTAGGTTGTCATTGATGGCAACACAAGTAGCACCAAGGGCTACCCTGATCTTTTAAGGGAATTTTGACTTGACAAATTACTCTATTTTGAGTCAAGGATCTTCTAGATAGATTCTACTTGTTGAGGTGTTTCTGTTGATATATGGCACGCCAAGTAATTCTTGACGGTTTGAGAGATATTCATGTTTGAAGTTAGTAACCCCAGTTAGTCAGCTAAAACCCTATGGGGTTGTGGCATGGTACTCATAATTGGTTTTTGTCGCTGAATAGTCAATAATTAATAATTTTTTAAGCTCCTAAAATCCCTCCAACATTTTCTATAAAAGCCCCTCTCAACTCTATAAAAATAAATCTCATATATCCTCCAAATGGAGCGATCATGGCATTTTTGCTATAACTTCATTTCTGCGAAGTATTAGATTCTGAAATTAAAACACATTTGATTCGCAATCCTGATGAACATCATGACCAAATTTCCAATCTTGGTTCGCTATATTTTCAGATATATGATCTATGGAAGTTAGGGTTTTTGCATGCTACCGAATTTCATCTCAAAGAAGTGACCTTTGGAAAATTGTCATAACTCTTTCTCAGAGAAGAGGATTAGAATTCTATAAAAAGTGGCGGACAACGCACAAACTTTATTTTTCTTTGTATCAATTTCAGAGCCGAAGGAGGAAACAGTGACACGTGGTACGTCATACAAGTTCTCTCTACTGAACTAGTCCATAATTCGGTCATTGTGAGAGATTGGGCATAACTTTGCCTTGAAGAGTCCAAATCGAGTCAGACCTATGGCATTGGAAAGAAGACTCAGAAAAATTCTACAGGACCGAAGATCACATGTTGAGGATCTAAAATTTCAGAGATACATCAATTTAAATATCATGCTCCTAGAAGGCAAGAAAAACTAGATCAAGTGTTGTCAAAGGGTGCAAAGGATGAGACTTTCTAGGACAAAAAAAAGCAAGGTGCAACAAAATGATGTAGCAGAGATAAGCTATAGGTAAGTATCTTCTGTATATGCATGTTCATCTCTTAATTGCATTAGTTTCTTTCTATTCTAATTTGTTGTTTTTGTTTAGCACTGACATATGTTCTCCGGAATGAGGTAAGTTTTGCTATTATCATGTCATGGATATTTATTTGAAGAATTTTTGCATGTATTATATATTCATCAAGAGAAGGCCCAATGCATAATCTAATTTTATGAAGAGTGAGAAAGGGTAGCATGAAAAGAGCAGCAATCAAGGTGCAGAACAACAATAAGAAGTTCACCACATGAAGTCTTCAAGTGGGAAGCACTGCATACAATCATTGTAAAAGTATCATTGTACAAAGTCATTGTAAAAGCATCATTGTAAAAGTTGTACAAGTGTCTATCTGCTAAGAGTTGAAGAGTTAGTGTCCGGAGCTCTAGGATCATCATTAGTTGGTTGTGTCATAGTTGGGGTTGTTCTAGTGTGTCTTCTTCTTCTACATCATTCTATATAATTGTAAAGTGGACCATTTTCCCTGGTATGGGAGTCCATTCTTCTTTTATTCTTCTATAGGGTGGTAGGGTGGTGCTAGGTTGGTGCATGAAGTCACCAATTTTGGAAATAATATTGAAGGGGGGGGGGTGGGTGGTGGGTGGGGGTTGAATTAGTATTAGTCAAGTCAATAACTTCTACTTTTCATAATGTGATTTATATACGCTACTTCAATGATGGTAACTTTCATGTACACACAACTATATTTAAGGAAACCAATGTATATCCAAAAAACTTATGATTCAGTTAATTCATCATATGTTGATCTTTAATCAATGCATCAATAATTCATTAACCATATAAATAATAACCATGTGCAACAATAACAGAACAAACCATCACACATAATAAACACATATAAACACAAAGATTTAAGGTGGAAACCCAATGTGGGACAAAAACCACCTATTATTGTCTTCTTTTAATATAAGAAAAACCTATTTACAATATTGTACTAGTGTAGACTCATACAAGTACGTAGGCACCCACTTGCAGAAGGCTATAACCTTCTCTCATTCTCCAGCTTCTACTGGAAGGGAGCTACAACCCCCTAGCTCTTGTACTAGCCGATCCGTTTACTAGTACGTAGGCGACGACCTATAGAAGGCTCCAACCTTCACTCGTTTTCTAGCTGCTACTGGAAGGGAGCTCCAACCCCCTAGCTCTTGTACTCGCCGATATGTTTACCAGTACGTAGGCGTCAGCCTATAGAAGGCTACGACCTTCACTTCTTCCTCTAGGGACCACGTTTCATAAATTTTCAGACTGGATACTTCTAGAACACAACACCACAATCTGAAGGCCTCGTTTCATCCAATTTTCATACGGGACCCCTTAGCAACATTGAAGCTAAAAAACAATCACCACTTCTATACAATCAATCATTGACAACCCTTCAATCATTAAATCAAATCACAATCAATCAATCTGAACATTCAGAACACTGTCACCAGAACACAGAGCAGAACCCATAACTCTGCAATAACAACTAGAACCAACTACAACTTCAAACATCATATTTCATAATGTATACGCTACTTTGATGTGATGAACGAGGGTGTATACACGCTTTTACCAAATCGAACCAGTGTACAGATCTGCAAATGCTAACTTAAAACATCACAACTATTTCAGAATTTAGTCATACCCAGATCAAAACATTTTCAATGTAAGTCACGTGTTAGCATTTAGATCTAGACTATCCATGACCAAATCATATAATAATAATTCATTTCAGATCCCGATACATCATTAGATCTCATCCATCATTAACTGCTAAGGTTCATCCTTAGTTTAGATCAAGCAAAGCACCATAAACCCATAACATGCATATTTTATTTTGATCTCACTCTTCATAAGATATTCATTTCTTGCACACCTGGCCTAATGATATTTTCCTCCTTATATAGTCTTAGGCCTTTCTGAATACCTTGGACCAAAACCACTTATGACCAATACCTTGAACCAAATACCTAGGGTCAATACCTCAGACCAAATACCTCAGGCCAATACCTTGGATCAAAATACCTTGGACCAAATACCTCAGACCAAAACCTTGGTTTTCCAACATGTTTGCGCTTTCCTCCTATGGGAGTGTGTGTATATGTGTATGCTCCTTTGTTCTGTTAACCTGTGTGTATACGCTGCTTGGACAAAATGAACCAATGTTTACTTCTTAAACCACTATCTTTCTTCAATCTCTGGAGTCTGATCTATAAGTTAACCTGTTGCACTGTGAACTGTCATCTGTGTGGGTTGCCATCAAGGACAACACCTATATCATAATGTCAACAATCTCCCCCTTTGGACTTGATGGCAACAACAACACCAAGAAACTCTCCCCTTTTTACATCAAGGGCAAAGGGTAGACGAAGATATTCTCCCCCTGAGTACATGCTGAATTCTCTGATTAAGCTCCCCCTTTGTACATGTTGAGATGCACTAAACTGTCCATGCTCCCCCTGAGAACATGCAGAGACTACAATAAATATTTTTCAAAAATAAATTGACTCTATAACTCAACTGAGTGAGTATGACCTTCCTATCACCAATGACTCATACATACATCAATCTCCCAACCAAGTGGGGATACACCAAATGTTTATACATACTGAAATAGAAATTATTACATCATCCTTCCCTATGCATAGTGGGGTTACAAATTAGGTCTTTTCATGACCTTTACATCAAATGATATACATGATATTTATAACAAGGACTAACAATCTAAACAAGACCATGATAGTCATCAGGAACTATCATACACCATATATGATCTGCACCATCAACATCTATCCGCATATTTAAGATCAACAGCCTATATATGTACATCATCAAAAGAGTCATCTGAATCAAAACAACTATGTGGATAAAGAAATATAAGTATCTTCAAGTAGCAACATTTTCTAACATAATGCCAAAAATGCATTATTAAAAGCATATGCTCCCCCTGAATGTGTGCCAACTGTTCATTGTTAGATCTGATCATTGCAAATATCAGTAAGAATCATCAGGGCATCATCATCAATCAGATATACATCAACTTTTTAACACCTTATGAGCACCAACACATTTCCACATATCATCAACAAATTGTAACCATTATCAAACAGAGAAGATAATTGATTGAACCATATCATACCCCTTTTCCTGAGTTTGTCCCACTGCGTTTTCTTCAAAACACCATATACGCGACTGTGCAGCTTCTAAATCACATATATATGTGACTTCTCTTCATAATAACTGTGTATGAGAATTAGTATACTGAAGTTTTACACTTTCAACTTCCCCTGGGTCTGTTATGTTTGTAAACTGAGCTATGCCACATCTTTCTGATAGCAATGCCTTCTTCTTCAATACCTTGGATTGTGATGATGTTTGCTTCTTTTGGTATGGTGGCCAAAATTTTCTCCTGAATTCCTTTGCTTTATGTCCAAACGTGTTACACGCATAGCATCTTACATGTTTCATATTCCTTCTATTGCAATGAATAGTTTTGTGACCAAACATATTGCAAGAAAAAGAATATCCCTTAAAGTACCTCGAAACTGATGGTCTTTTTGTGTGACAGTCTTGAACCATTCTACTTCTACATCTAGCTACAACATGTCAAAAATTATGACATATAAAACATTCAACATTATTCATCGAAGGAAATAACCAACTATCACTTCCATAGTTAGGAGTTAAAGAATTTCTTTGAAGAATTTCTTTCCTTGGTTGTTGATGGGGTTGACTTTTAATCTCCTTGTTAAGCATTTCAGATTTTTCATTGGAGTTCCTTACCTCATCTTGTGAGAAAGATTCACCTTCATGAAAACCAATACTAGTCTTTATAATGGGCGAACGTTGAACTTTGATGATTTCATCTAACTTTTTTGATCCTTTAGCAAATCTAAGATTTACAGTTTTTGTCTTTTCAAGTTCTTTTCTTAGACTTACTACTTCAAATTCTAACACTTCATTGTGTTTGTATTTTTTAGTGAGTTGATGTGTCATTATGTTTATGACTATATCCTTTTCTGCAAGACTGATTTTGAGTTGACCGATTTCTTTAAGGAAATCTTCCTTTTCTAAGGCATGATTTTCATATGCCATGATTAGTTTAATTTCTTGATCATCTTCATCACTATTGGATAAGCCATCACTATCATTATGAGTATAATAACTTCTATTACCTTCTACAAACATCTTTCCTTTGACATGAGGGCATCTAGCAGCGTAATGGTCAAATGTACCACAAGCAAAGCATTTGAATGGTAGCTTACCTCTGAATCTTCCGAAACCCCATTGAAGCTTCTTGACAAAATTTACCTCTTCCTCTTCTTCTAAAATGTGTCCTGATTCATTGTTCTCTTCCTTTTCTTTTCCCTTTGCTAATGCTTTAAAATTAGCTTCTCTCATATCTGATGGACATCCTTTTCTCATTTCGAAGGCAGTTAGGATTCCATGGAGTTGAGTCACAGTAATAGTTTGTAGATCTTGTTTTTCTTCTATAGCAGACACTTTTGACTCAAATTTAGAAGACAAAGATCTTAAAATTTTCTCAAATAAAGTGGCTTCCTTTATTTCTTCACCTAGATTTTTCATATTATTTACAATCCCATCTACTCACAAGAAATAACTAGAAATGATTTCATCACTATGCATCCTGAGAGTTTCATACTAGATTCTGAGAGTTTGTAGTTTAGCACGTTTTACCTGGGAGCCACCTTCGTAGCTCTGAATGATCTTGTCCCATATTTCCTTACTATGTTGAGCTGCATGACTTTGATGAATTCTAATTCTGATAGACTTCCCAATAAGGTGTTGATAGCTTTGGCACTGATTTCATATGTTTTCCTTTTTGATGGATCCGTGGGGATTGCTGTTGGATATTGGTATCCTTTCTCCACAATTTCCCAAACATCAGTTCCAAGTGACTGAAGATATGCTCTAGTTTGTGTTTTCCAATATACCAAGTTGTTCCCATTGAATATTGGTGGTCTGATAGATCCCATGCCTTCATGATTGTTCATTTTGAAAGATCTCCCTTCAAGCGATTAGCTTCTTTTGAAGGACCTGCTTTATACCAATTGTTGGAAACAATACTAAGAGGGGGGGTGAATTAGTATTAGTCAAATCAATAACTTTTACTTTTCATACTCTGATTTATATACACTACTTCAATGAAGGTAACTTGCATGTACACACAACTGTAATTAAGGAAACCAACGTATATCCAACAAACTTATGATTCAGTTAATTCATCATATGTTGATCTTTAATCAGTGCATCAATACTTCACCTGACCATATAAACAGTAACCATGTGCAGCAATAATAGAACAAACCATCACACATAAAAAATGCACATGAACACTAAAATTTAAGGTGGAAACCCAATGCGGGACAAAAACCACCTGTTGTTGTCTTCTTTTAATATAAGAAAAACCTGTTTACAATCTTATATTGGTGCAGACTCATACCAGTACGTAGGAACCCACCTGCAGAAGGCTACAACCTTCTCTCGTTCTCCAGCTTCTACTGGAAGGGAGCTACAACCACCTAGCTCTTGTACTAGCCGATCTGTTTACTAGTACATAGGCGCCGACCTATAGAAGGCTCCAACCTTCACTCATTTTCCAGCTTCTATTGGAAGGAAGCTCCAACCCCTTGGCTCTTGTACTGGCCAATATGTTTACCAGTATGTAGGCGCGAGCCTACAGAAGGCTACGACCTTCACTTCTTCCTCTAGGGACCATGTTTCATAAATTTTTAGACTAGATACTCCTGGAACACAACACCACAATCTGAAGGCATTGTTTCATCCAATTTTGATACTGGACCCCTCAGCAACATTGAAGCTAAAAAAAAATCATCACTGCTATACAACCAATCACTGACAACCTATCATCATTAAAGAAAATCATAATTCATCAATCTGAACTTTCAGAACACTGTCACTAGAATACAGTCACCAGAGCACAAAGCAGAACTTTATAGTAACAACCAGAACCAACTGTAACTTCAAACATCATATTTCATAATGTCTATACTACTTTGATGTGCCGAACCAACATGTATACATGCTTTTACCAAAGCGAACCAGCATACAGATCTGCAAATGCTAACTTAAAACATCACAACTATTTCAGACTTTAGTCAATACCCATATTAGAACGTTTTCAGTGTAAGTCACGCATTAGAATTTAGATCTAGACTATCCATGATCAAATGATATAATAATAATTCATTTTAGATCCCGATCCATTGTTAGATCTCATCCCTCATTAACCGCTAAGGTTCATCCTTAGTTCAAATCAAGCAAAGCACCATAAACCCATAACATGCATATTTTCTTTTGATCTCACTCTTCATAAGATATTCATTACTTGCACACCTGGCCTTATGATCTTCTCCTCCTTATATAGTCTTAGGATTTTCTAAATACCTTGGACCAAAACCACTTAGGACCAATACCTTGGACCAAATACCTACGGTCAATACCTCAGACCAAATACCTCAGACCAATACCTTGGATCAAATACCTCAGACCAAAACCCTGGTTTGCCAACATGTACGTGCTTTTCCTCTTGTGGGAGTGCATGTATATGTATACGCTCCTTTTGATCTGTTAACCCACGTGTATATGTTGCTTGTGTTAGCGCTTGGAATTCACCTAGGCTGAGATAGACAAACTCTCAAGGCTACATCAAACCATTTCACCTCGTAGCTAGCCCTACGAGGTATGAGAAGGCTCTCTCGGGTCAGATTCGGTAGATCTTTCAATATGATAAGCTGACCAATTAAGATCAAAGATATTAGGCTAGTAAATTGATAAGGAGGGTTGATTTAAAGATTTTTGGTTTTTTGGTGGCAATTGGAGAGAATGCAATTCAAGGTGCGGGGATTGAGCACAGTTTTTGCAGGGGGATCTTTGGGGCAAGGTAGGAGTAAGCGCTGATGCCTTAATCTGAGATGGATGATCAGGGATGATAGAGAAGGAGTTAAAGAGGGCAAACAACCATTTGAATCCTCTCTAGATAGCATAAAACATAAATTTTGAACAAACTAAAAAGCTGAGCATGTCAAAGCATGTATTCAAACTTTACCACTTCATCTGTTCAAATAGAAGCAAAAGAGAGATGTAAAATACATAAACAAAATTACAATAACATGTAGAGAACACACCATCAACACTACAATCCACAAGAATCCACAAGGATGTCTGCAAAACCCTGGCCTTCTTCCTCTTGAAATTGCAAAGATAGATGTACAATATACAATGAAACTTTCTCCCACAAGAGTCCAACCTTCCAACCTCTCAAAATGACTAAGAAAACACATAATATAGGCAAGCAAACCTCTTCCCTTGCCTCTAGGGGTCGAGCTCATCCTTCTAGGAGCAGTTTTAACTAATTCCAAACTAAGCACTAGATAATAGGCAGCTCAACAACTTGCCTCTATTACTTAGCTAACTAATTCATGCATTAATTATTCACTTTTTACATCAAGGAAGCTTCTAGAAAAGTAAAGAGAGGTAAAATCTATCAAAGTGCCATGAAAATATTACATTTATCCATAATCTACAAGTAAAAATAATCAACCATAGTCAAAACAGTGTTTTTTGACCAAAAAAGTCAATTCTGGCAAAGTTAGCTCTCACATCCGCGCCCCCTGGCTCTCATGTCCGTGCACCTTTGCAGCAACTTTTGAGTGGGTTACACTGGTCCAAATCAGGTGCAAGATGGCTCATTGGAAAGCTTGGTCTGTCTACTTTCCATCCCAAGTGGAATTTCTGAATTTGGAGTTGTTTTGCCCCCTCAAAAACCATTTCTCCCAAGGTCACTTTCTGCAACTCAAAAAGTGGGCAGAAAGTCATTTTTTTGATGTATTTTTAGCTTTTGGAGGCTCAAATCTCAAAATCAGGCTTCTCCCAAGTATTGGTAATTTTTCTATTTGCATGCCCTTTCCAAAAATGCCAAGTTTTCAAAATTCCGAGCAGTCCTCCAAAATAGTCGCACCAGGGTGAGACCATTCAATGGCAAAAACCTGTAAATTGCACAAAAAATTTACAAATGACAAAATTTTCTCCAAATTTCTTGAAATTTGGGCTGGGAGTCCCCAATCAAGTACCATGCTCAGCCAAAGAGGCTTTGGCCAAAATTTGGAGTGGATCGGGCGTTTTCTTTCGTTTTTGTGTTTTGGCCAACCGTCCTTGGAGCACCTTCATTCTCGCCGATATTTTTGACATTTCTTTAAAACCATGACACCTGTGTAAAAAGTGAAAGAGGTTTTTCTTCTTTGGCATGTGGTGGACAAAAACCTCTCTCAGTTTTCCAAAATTCATCTTTAACTGCTCTGAAACATCATTTGAGTGAAACTTGCCCCGATGTGTGAAACAAGGAATTTTGTCGAAATGAAGCGAAATGAAGGGGATAGGGGGCTTCTAAATTCTTGGGGAAATTTTTGGGAGTGGGGAGGAATGTCAGGAAGTAGGGGAAAGTGGAATCTCAGAGATTGAGTGACGGGAAGGGATCCAAAAGGGCAAAACACAGGCCCAACCTAGAAAATTGCCAGGTTGTAGCTAGAAACTAGGGTTTGTGCAAAAATGAGGAATTT
>APFE031117225.1:0-16931 GCA_000404065.3 Pinus taeda
ACAATACTCAATTTATTCAAATTTTGTTGTTCCTGTACCTTCCTTTGAAATCCTTGTAACTTGCTTCTTTGATATTCCCATCTCTATGCTCTAAAAACTGACTTCCAATGGTTAAGTTGTTATTGAAGGAACCAAGCTCTGATACCAATGGTTGGAAATACTAAGAGGGGGGTTGAATCAATATTCCTTAACAATTATCACTTTTAAATATTTTCAAAGCATTAGTTAATCTTCAATTATTATTAATGTTTATGTAGTAATAACAGTAAATAAAAGAACATAATAGACACAAGAATTTTAGGTGGAAAACCCCCTCTGGTTCAGAAACCAGCGAATGATTTTCTAATAAATTATTTAATCTTCAGCCCCAACTGAATTGAAAGAAACAACTTCCTAAAATTCTATAAAAGCATTCTTCTTCGGCTCCCACTGGAAGGATGCCCCAACACCCTGGTTTCTTCAGTAATCAACTAAATGGATGCCCCAACATCCTAGCGAGCCACAACTCGCCCTAGCACCACCCTACCTCCCTGAAGTGTTCACAGGCTCCAACCTGTAGACGACTTCATGCACCTCCGTAGCACCTCCCTGCCACCCTATAATGACTGAAATGAGACAAGGGTGTGGATTCTCGTACCAGGGACACCAATCCACAATACAATATGATTTACAATGATTTTGATCGAACACCCAATCACACTATGACCTACAACCCAACCATGAAATCATCCCAACATAGACTCCTATACCTCCCAATAATTCCTTTTTGACTCTAGGTAGCTTGACTCTTTTACAATAATAACTCCCAATGATGACACTTTTACAAATCACTCTTTTACAACTTTACAATGATGACTCTTGGCCTTGACACTTCTTCACAATATATGGATGGTTGTCTATCTTTAAAGGATGTCCCGCTGCAATTCTTCCTTTGATTTGATACTTCTGCTCTTGAATTCTTTCTTGAAGTTGTACTTGAATCTTCTTCTACCTGCATGCAAATTTTCCTAGCGAAACCAATCCCAAAACAAAGCAAAATACCCTTCAACTTACCTCTGCCTGTAAAACACATGTAAGTACGTAATAACGAATAAATACAAATTAAAATTACAATGCATACCTGAAGTGTGCTTATCACTTTTGTTGTTGACTTGTTGTAGAAGTATACAAAGATTCCCACTTTCGATATAGGCTTGGACTCTATGCAAGACTATATCCCAAACTAACCTAAAGATATTTACAATAAAAACTGATGAAAGACCCTAGACCTGTGCTGGACCAAGTTCTAAGTACAACAATATAGACCATTCTATCAACTATGACAAGAATAGTAACATGAACTTAGAACATCATATATATTTAGCAGACCTGGTCAACATCAAGAATATGTAGCATCAAATGTGTAGTATCAAGAATAAGACATCCAAAATGTGGTATCAAAACTAATTGTGACATATATAGACATAGAGATATAACCGAGACCCTATATGTACTTACGTTGTTGTGCAAAAACATATGTCAGAGATGATACTCATATTTCAAATGTAAAAACTAATCATACATACCTTGTTGTAGGAGACTTACCCTTGAATGTTGATGTGTGGTCCTTACTGTAGTGATCCTTGAATGCATGCTTTTTCTTGCCTTCTAGAATCTCGATATTGAATCTGTTGTATCTATCTAATTTCAAATCTCCAAGGTCTGAAATTTCATCCTATGATATCCCTATGAGTCCTCTTTCCAACCCCATAGGTTTGATAGATATTGGATTCCTCAAGTAAGAGTTATGCCCAATCTCCCACGATGACCTAATTATAGACTAATTCAGTAGAGCGAACTTGTAAGAGGTTCCACGTGTCACTTTTGTGAACTTTGGACTTGAAAATGATAATCAACAAACTACCATTCATCCTATTTCTATGACTATTTACTAAATTTGAATCCAATGCTCAAAGAGAAAGTTATGATGATTTTCCCAATGTCACATGTTTGACGTGGAATTCTGGAGCTTGCAAAAACCCTAACTTCCTCAGATCATATATCCGAAAAGATAGCGAACCAAGATGTGAAATTCTATCATGAGGTTCATCAAGATTTTGTCTCAAATGGATTTTAATTTCATATTCTGATGCTTTGCATAAAAAACGTTATAGCAAAAATGCCACAATCATCTGTTTGAATCCACAAAATCCTTACTAGAGGAGGATATGAGGGTCAATATTTATATTAATGTCTTGAGTTGAGAGGGTCCTCAAAAAGTGAACGTTGGATGGATTTTAAGAGAATTTTATTATTATTAATTATTTACTATTTAATGACCACAACCAATTATGAGTGCCATGCCACAACCCCATAGGGTTTTAGCCCACTAACTGGGGTTACTATCTTCAAACATCAATATCTCTCAAACCGTGAAGAATTACTTGGCGTGCCATATATCAACGGAAACACATCGACAAGTAGAACCCATATAGAATATTCTTGACTCAAAATGGAGTAATTTTTCAAGTCAAATTTCCCATGAAAGGTCTGGGTAGCCCCTGGTGCTGCTTGGGTTGACATCAATGACAACCACCAATCAACTAGTCTATCGTGTTTTGAGTTGCATGCAATTTTAATATTTATATAAGCTACATGTTAGGTTTGGTTTGAGCATTAAACCACTTACAAAAACTTAAAATTGGGTTGGGGCTACAATAGTTAAAATATCTACAAAGATTGATGATCATGAAGTCCACAAAATATTTGTATTAGGCAGATCTACTTGAAAGGATCAATTCTCATCGACTCAACCATGGAGGTTGATCCTAAGAGTGTTGAGAGAATTGAACGTGTGACCTCTCAATACTAGAGGTGTTTTAATGATTGGGACTCAACCAACTGTGCTAACCCTCGAGGCTTAAGTTTATTATTATTTTAGTATAATTAAGATTAAAAATACTATTATTCCTCGATGGGGGTGATAATCAAGGTGAATGGTGGATTTGGGGGTCGTGGTTTCCACCCTGTGGAGAGGAACATATTAAATGATGGGGGTGGCCATGCATGCTTTAGAAAGCGAGCAATAGATACCTCACCACCCATGGCATGTGGAAACCTGACAAGGAAAGGAGGGAGGCAAGAACAATGGAATTGGAGCGGTATAATGAAAAAGCAACTGAACTCAACCAAGTTGAGGGCATAATTGCTTGCCATTCCTGGGAGAGCCTGTGGAGAAACCTGTAAAATGAGTGACGCTGAGTGTGGATTGTGTGGGAGATATTTTGATGTTGTTACTGCGGTTTTGGGGAAAAGAAAGTCCGCTAGGAGAATTGGAACTTTTTGGTAGAGGGCCACAACAACTCGAGTGGTATCAACGTAGTTGCCACATAGGTATTCTCAATGCGATGAATTCACTAAATTTTTAGTAACTCTAAATCCCTCTTTTAATTATCATCTTGTTGTTGGTATTTTGCTTGCTTTTAGGTATTGGATTATGGGTTTGGTTTTTGGTTTTGACCTCTGGAGTTGGATTCTAGTGTTGGCATTGAAATTGTGTCTTCAAGGCATTCATAATAGTGGGGTTTAGTCTTAGCACTGGGATGGTCTTTCTTTTCCAATTCATTGTCTCTAGATTTACCAATCTTGCCTTATTAATTGTTGTTGGTTATTCCTATTTCGAAGTCGGTTCCTATCCCTCGAGGGCTACACCATCTTGATTTTGTCAAAGGTATTGTCTGTGTTTTATCTGGTCATTCATTCCTTCGTAACTATCAAGTTTTGTGCTAGAAGTAGTAAGATAAACTTGTCTGACACCATGAAACATCAACAGATGATAGAGTCCCAGCGTGGTGGGGGGGGGGGGGGGGGGAGGAGGTCGTGACCCCCAGGGCTCGTAACCTACCGAGCCTAGGAGGCTGCTACTATTTTTCATTTGGTTGTCCCCTCAAATACCCGTGATGAAATTCGCCAATTGGAAACCCTGACAACTAGAGAAAGATAGGCCTTCTCATACTCAAAGATCATGGAAAAAGTTGGACAATGGCTTGCCGACCTTGGTTATACCAGGGGAAGGAAAATTAATATTTCAAGGTGTTTTCTCTATATTGACAATTGAAAACTCTGTTGGGCAAGGTTTTAACTGAAAAATAGGCAGAAAGATACAATATCTTTGACAACCTTGAAGATGTTAACTACTTTCAGTAAAACCAACATGTATGTCTTGAATAAATGGATGCTAAGTTGGATCATATTGAGTGTCACAATCTATGTATTTTTGATATCTCTGCTCTACTAGGATGTAGTGCCAAGGATCCAACACCAGTCATCTCATCAAACTCTTAAGTTCAAACATGCATGTTTGTAGCCCTTTGTTTTGTAATTTGATAGTAGATATTCGTATTATGCTAAATTTGTTAATGTTGTTAGGATTTTTGAACAATTATTCTATAGGTAGGTGGTAAAAAATATTTGGCTTCCCGTTGGGAAGGTTAAGACCACCTATTAGAAAACATGTTAATAATGACTTGAAGACTAATGGCTAGAAAAATAATGCATCTTACTTAAAATTGTATTACAAAATTCCGACCAAAAAAACATTGTGTCTCTCAATTAAACTCGTCCATTGATTAAAGATGTTTTCAATCAATAACATGTACATGCTCATATTTCCTCTATTTACTTTACAATATACCCTTTCAATTTCACATGTCTATTATTCATTTAATTAGTAAGTTTTAGAAACTTTTAAGGTGTTGCATAAGATCTTATTTGAGAACTTCATGAAACTTTTAAACTCATGTCAAAATTCAATTTTTTTTTAAATTAATGTATTAAAACTGAGTTTTATTTCTAAGCTTAAAATTTTACTAAATAAATTTTCATTGTATTATCAATACATCTTCTTACTTTTTATTATAAATAAGTTATTTAATTTAAAATTATAAAATTCAAAAACTAACTCTCTCGAACTAAACTCTTTGTATTTTTTAATTTTTCATAAGTTATGTTCACTAAAGTCATTGTATTTTGTACCTTTTCATAAAAATGTTCTTGTACGTTGAACTAAGTTTAAATTATATTTATGACAAAAGGAAAATTTGTAATTATTACCACCAAATGTTGTGGGCTACACTATGTGATCCAATTTTAAAATTGTTTTTATTATTGTAAGATTTTTGGATATATTTACTTGCCCAACCTCCCTTAACTCACTTGACACCATCTTAAGGATTTTATGGGCACTCTTGGAATTTTTTTATGATGGTTATATATATATATATGATACTATTATTTTAATAAAAAAATTATTTTAGATATTTGAGGGAAGAAGATATTAAAAAGTGTAATTAGGGTGGGTTTTCATAATGACATGTAATTTGATTTTATGTAATGAGATGTAAAGAAAAAAAATAAATATTGTAATGCTTACATCATGGGTTTTATAAGCAAGAGATTTTATTTTTGAGTCAAGACTCCCATTGAGAGTCTTTAGGAATTATTTGCAATCTAGTTATAAAATGTTAGAGTCATTGTCATGTAATGAAGTCATGTTACACTTTGTAAAAGGTCAAACTTGTCTATGTAAAGTATCCTCCAAGACCTTGTTGCTTATCCTCTTCAAGTCGTCCTACAATGATGGAAGAACTTGCTAGAAGAAGTCAACCTAACCTCTAGTGATTATGTCGGCCTAAATGACATGTGTTGAGGTGTATAAATAGAAACACTCGGCCTCACTTAAAGGCAAGCAACTTGACAAGCATTCGGTGAAGATGTACAAAGAAGAAGGTTACAAAGAGAAGTGCGAAGAAGTAATAATGAGAGTTTCTTTTGGGCAATAAAAGGAGAGTTTCTTCTAGGCAAGTGAAGAAGAATTTGCCTCTAGGCATAGCGAAGGAGAAGTTTCTTTTGGAGTTAGCGAAGGAGAGTTTCTTTTGGGGTCAACAAAGGAAGGATTCTTTTGGGATACTTATTATGGATAACCAAGCTAGAGACTAGAGACTGAGATTCTCTAGGAGAAGTTGAGAGGAAGCAACATGAACGATAGAGACTGATTTTCTCTAGAAGGAGTCGAGGAGAGTAGTTCAAGATCAAGAAGAAAGTCAAGAAAGGGAAGATGAAGAGCATCAAGGTTGGTGACAAGGTTCTTGGGAGGATACTAGAGTCAAGGGTTTTTGTCATGGTCTTGGTACTCATCAATTGCAGATCTAGAAGAAGAATTTTTTTATCGGGTTTTCCTCTCAAGAAATGAGAGGTTTTGGCCCTGGCTGATAAGCCTACATACTATGTCACTTGTCTTTTATTGTGCATAGTGGTAATTATATTGATGAAAAGAACACAATAATAACATAACGAAGAAAATACTATAAGCTAAGAAGTAAAAGTATATCACAAGAAATTATCAAGCTGAGAAACCTTTTAACTATTCATGCCCTAGATTTCTCAACATGGAATCAAAGCTAAGGTGTTGAAGTCAAGAAGGGGCATTCAAGCAATTAGACACACAAGACTCAAGCTTCAAAGAAGGATCAAAGTAAATCAAAGAACACCAAGCAAGAAATAAAGATCTTCATCATAGAAAACCCCTAGATCAAAGAAATATACTCTAGCAAAGAGTCTTGAAATTATCTTCAAGAAGTAAGGAAGAAAGACTAAAACCCTAGAAGCACCTCTGATATCATCACCATACATCATCAAAAGAGTGGAAGCTCTTCAAAACTAGGGAAGGTTAGATCGAAAGACAAAGAAGGCAGTCTTTCGTTGTCGAAATAAGAACCTACTTAAAAGGATCATTTAAAGCAACAAATTTATCATCATTATCAAGTTGAAGATTCTATCTTCTCAAGTAAGTAGCTTTTTCTTATAATCTAATCTAGTAAATATGATTTCATGTTTCAAGGAGAACCATAAGCTGGTTGGGATATCAAACTTCCTTGTATGGAAAAGAAGGATAGACATAGTCCTCGAAGTAAATGAAGTCATTGATCATGTCCATGGAAAGGTATCCAAGCCATCCGAAGAAAAAGCATTATCTAGATACATGGAAAGGGATCTAAAGGCTTAAAAGATTCTTAAGGAATCTGTTAAAGATCCTCTCATTTCCTATGTAGCTGGGTTGGAGACATCTAAATAAATATATGATAAGCGAGTAGAATGTTTCTCTAAAATCACGATAGAAAAGACCATATCACTTAGATTTGATCTATATAAATTGAAGTCAAAGGATGAAGGGATATCAGCATGCCTTTCAAAACCATTTCAAATAAAAGTCAATTGTGGATCTAGGAACGATGGTATATGATAAAGAAATGATCTTCGTTATTCTAAATGCATTGATTGATGAACAAGGTAACCTCATATCTACTAAGGAAGAGGAATCTATCCCATTCATCAAATTATGGTCTCTATGCAAGGTAGAAGAAGAAAGGTTGAAGAAAGAAAGTGACAAAAGATCAGATAGAAGGGATCACTTAGTGACAAGAAGAAAAGGGAAATTTGGAAAGTTTGGTCCTCCAAAGAAAAAGAAGAAAATGGCTAAGATAAGATGCTATGGATGTCAGGAACTTGCGCACTATAGAAGAGATTGTCTTTAACATAAGAAGGACAAGAGGGATAGGGAAGAAGCCCATATTACTGAGGAAGTGAAAGAACCTGAGACAAAGAAGCTTAAGAAGGAAGAAGTAAAAGATCTCTACTATGACTGAGATGATCATCTTCACTAGAATGCACTTTCCACTTGTAATTTTTAGATACGATACACTGCAAATAAAATAGGATGCATCATATTAGAAAATAACATCGTGATAAAAGCATTGGAAATAAGAGCTCGTGACAGGGGAAGCAAAAAGAATGTTTGGGATATATTCTACTTATTCCAAGAAAAAGGAGCTCTTGGAAACCTCATTAAAATCTCAAGGGATACTTATAGAAAGAAGTAGAGCTCATCAATGATTGGGATCATCATACAATAGTCTATAAGGAAACATATCCTGTGTGAGGATATGAAATATCCTCAAGTTTCTCTGATGGAATCCTTATCAGAGGATTCACCAATTTAGAAAGAAAGCAAGTGTTTCATCAAGAATTCCAACTCATGGGATTCAAGGGATGATGGTATGATGACATAACAGTGAAGCAGGATAAAGCTCTTTCATTCAAAGGAAGCCACTACAGGAAGTCTGAATGACTGAAAGGAAAGATGAGGTATGTATGCTTACATAGGTTATTATGAAATTGATGTCATATGGTTGCAGATAATATGGATCACTATTTCTATCTTCGGAAACATGATCAAAAAGAAGAAGGGATCACCTCCTCCAAAAGATTGCAGAAAATCATAAGTCACACTAGATGAAATCAACATAATATGTTCTCATATGAATCATGAGGGAGTTGACTACAATTGAGGAACTCTGATTGGAAGCTCATGGGAATAAAGTGTGTGAAAAGAAAGGATGAGATCATAAAATATGCAACAAATGTTGAAGGCATTCAACATCCGAAACCAAAAAGAGTTGACTAGAATATCTCCCAAAAAGATATGAAGACTCTGATAGTAGTCGAAAAAAGATGGAGACCCTTGACAATGAATATCTTTAAGAGATGTGTCAATTTGCATGTAGGATGCTGATACCTATAGGAAGATGTCATGATGAAATACCATCACAAAGGTAATTTTGATTTAAGTGTTCATTTCTTATTTTTGAACTAAATATTTGGATGGGCTTATGTAAGACTGCCAAAGGGAAATCTGTGGATGACTTCCAAGAGGGCCATATAGAAGAATGTAAGGTCCTTTAGGAAAATATGGCATGAAAGAATGAAACATGACATGAAGCAAAGCCAAATGGAAAACTGATGGATCACTTTATAATGAAATGATGACATGACTAACTCATGGATGAAAGTGATAGATGGTCTGTGCCCTGTGAAGAAGTCCCCAGTGATGAAGACTCCATGAAAAAAGGAATTTATGACATTGAAGAAGAAAGGAGTTCTTCAAGTAGCTAGTTGCCCCAACATCTCCACCTGAGAAGTTGTTGTAGGTCCCTAATTAAGAGGGATCTTGAAAAGGAGTTTCTTACTTGGAACTTGAAATTCCTAAGCCAAGAGGGAGCCTAGGCACATTCCTTTTGTAGGAATGAGTATATTCCTTTATTTGAATATGTCCTCCCTATCTGAGAGGGAAGGATACACACATCATTTTGGTCTTCATCTGGGAAGACAGAATGGAGGATTGGGTAATTATTTGGCATCTGATACTCTTTGAGGATGAGATAGGGCATCCAATAGAAGAGTAGTCATGGAGGACCGATATTCTTTGAGGGCTAGGGAGTCCAAGATAAGAATAGTCCTCATGGAACACACCCTAAGTACTCGGGTAGGGGATGTTTCGAGAGAGACAATGATGAGAGTGTCTATAAATCATTGGTCCCGCTAGCATTGAGCTCAGATCTTGTGGAGAGATGCAGCTGTTAGTCAAGGCCTTTCTATGTAACAATGTTGGTTGATATGATGTTATACAAATGAGTTACCAATCCAAATTCTTCTTATGAGAAATTATTCAGATTGAGAAAGTCCAAGTACCATTATGAATACCTGCCTAGTTAAGAGGGAGTGTTGAAAAGTGTAACTAGGCTCAGTCTTCATAATGACATGTAATTATGATTTTATATAATGAGATGTAAAGAAGAAAAATAAATATTGTAATGCTTGCATCATGGGTTTCATGAGCAAGAGATTTTATTTTTGAATCAAGACTCCCATTGAGAATCTTTAAGAATTATTTTTCATCTAGTCTTAAAATGTTAGGGTCATTGTCATGTAATGAATTCATGTTACACTTTGTAAAAGGTCAAACTTGTTTATGTAAAGTATCCTCCAAGACCTTGTCACTTATCCTCTTCAAGTCGGCCTACAACGACGGAAGAACTTGCTAGAAGAAGTCGGCCTAACCTTTAGTGATCATGTTAGCCTAAAGGACATGTGTTGAGGTGTATAAATAGGCACACTCAACCTCACTTAAAGGCAAGAAACTCGACAAGAATTCAATGAAGAAGTACAAAAAAGAAGGCAACAAAGAGAAGTGTGAAGAAGTAGTAAGGAGAGTTTCTTTTGGGAAAGTGAAGCAGAGTTTTCTTCTAGGCAAGTGAAGGAGAGTTTTCTTCTGCGCAAGCGAAGAATGATTTTGTCTAGTCAAGTGAAGAAGAGTTTCTTCTAGGCAAGCGAAGGATAAATTTCTTCTGGGCATAGCGAAGGAGAAGTTTCTTCTAGAGTTAGCGAAGGAGAATTTCTTCTAGGGTCAACAAAGGAAGGATTCTTTTGGGGTACTTATTCTGGGTAATCGAGCTAGAGACTAGAAACCGAGGTTCTATAGGAGAAGCCGAGAGGAAGCAGTGTGAAGGATAGAGACCAATTTTCTCTAGAAGGAGTTGAGGAGCGAAGTTCAAGATCAAGAAGAAAGTCGAGAAAGGGAACAGGCGGAGCATCAATTTTGGTGACAAGGTTCTTGGGAGGATAGTACTAGAGTCAAGAGTCTTTGCCATGATCTTGGTACTCATCAATTGAAGATCTAGAAGAAGAATTTTTGATCGGGTTTTCCTCTCAAGAAGTGAGAAGTTTTGGCCCTAGTTGACAATCCTACATACTGTGCCACTTGTCTTTTATTGTGCATATTGGTAATTGTCTTAATGAAAAGAACACAATAATAACATAACGAATAAAATACTATATCAAAAGCAATTATCAAGCAGAGAAATATTTTAACTATTCATGCCCTAGATTTCTCAAGAGAAGAACCTTGGTAAATTTAATGAGGTGAATAATACAAAGGGGAACATAGTGGGGAAGGCTTCAATTACTGTAATTTCTAGTTTGTGAATAAGGCCCCTTCCTGACATAACTAGATTGATTACTCTTCTATCCCTCTTGATGAAGGTTAAAATGAAATAATTGAGGTGATCCTAATCAGTCTAATGAGTTTTATGGGGACAACCAGCCATCAGGAAGGGCATAATACAATCCAATTAGTAGCATTCCATCTTGTGTAGTTTTATAGAGGGCATTGATGAAGCAGGCTTATGCATGCACTGTTCAATGATGGTTGGTTTCTAGATGGAAATAATAAGTGGAGATCATAATCAAACTTCAACCTCATATAGTTAGATTGTCAATTATACACAATTGTTACAAATAAATACATTCAAAATAAAATTCACAATTACACTTTTCCTCCTCTCCTCTAGCTACAACGCTCCTGTTGAACAAACATTCTACACATAATAAATATAGTTCATTAATATATATTCTAATCAAACTAGATGAATCCTTGAAAAAAATATGAAAAAAATTAAGAAAACACAATTGTAATATAGAAATCTAAACTAGCTCAAAAGATTAAAACTTACATATTTAGTATCAAGTCAATGTGTTTTGCTTGACCAGATTCAATGGTCATAGAAGTCCAATATGACTCACTTTAGGGAGTAAAGATGAACATGATGATCAACACTATGATTCACAATTTTCAATGAAATAGTTTGAATGCATAATTAGTTAAGAAGGATAAAAAATTTCTATTATTAATGATAAAATTGAGGTTTTCCATGATAAAAATGAAATCAGTCTAATTGCATAGGACTCTTCGCACCCCTCGTCATCCCTTATGTTTCATGAAGACAACTCGTCAAATCATCTTGCTCACGCGGGGTCACCAATTCATTTATCTTTGGACATACCATCAGAGAGCTCTTCAATTGAGCAATCTGATTGTTGTTGAAACTTGTGATAGAGATGGTTGTCATCCAGAAAGTAGTTTTGAAATTAGGAGCAACAACCACCCTCAAGCCATGGATGATCTGGTTCAAGCTTCAAAATGTGATTTTGCAATTCTACAAAGTTTCAGGACATGCCATTGAGTCGAAGCACTTCAACGTCCATTGATGGTTATGGCAAGACCACACGACTCTGGTAAGCTCCCCAAACCAAATCAGATGTGCTTTCTCACACATAATCTGTCTATCTACATGGTTGCACTCAATATGAATTCCTATGTGAAAAATGTTTGGTATTCCAGGTGTAATCTCTCAAATTTTCAAAATTTCAACTATAATTGAATTCATGAATTTGTTACAGTGTATCCATCTTCATGCAAGTATCTCATGTCAAACTCGGATTGGGAATCTTCGTCTCTCACGAAGTCATGGAATTGTGAATTTGATCATCTCAAAGACTATCTTTATCTGCAATCATACTTATCGAATTCCCCCCTTCATGGTCAGCTCCTCGGTCTTCTTGCAAACCTTGTACTGCAAATTTGTCCTCTCATCACACAAGAAATCTTCCTATTTGACAATGAACACACAAGTTGTCACACAAATCAAGTTCCTCTCCATTTTCCATGCCTCAACTAATTTCACGCATTCATGACACCAACATCCTTCTTAAATTCTCGTGATGACTATGATGCTTGTGCAATTAGTCACCTGTTACAGCAAGGTGGTCCATTATATCTAGCTCACAAAGAACTTGGTTTGATTTTTCAGAGCATTCACAAGATTGTTCATATGGATTTTACTTTGTTCATTGCAAACTGAGAATTTGACGTCTCAATTAGCTCATCTGATCATTGCTCTATCTTGTATGCAGAAGGAATTCATTCCTTGGAGATTGCGCAATTACTTCTAAGTTTGATGAGTGTGTGATGAGGCCAATTCACATAAGTGGCAGCATTGGACCCCAACAAAAATTGCACAAGGAAATAGGAGGCTTGGAGGATTGGAGGAAGACATATGTTGTTTCTATTCAGTTTGTGTACTGTATTGAGGGGTTGTGCTAAGAGTTGGATAGCTTGTGAGCTAAAGCTTTGTGTAATCTGAACATATTTCCACTTGTATGATAATACAGAGATCGGGGTTTTTAGCTGAGGCTTTCCCCAGAGTATTCTTCTATGTTCATGTGTGATTGACTTCTCATTCTCTATTATATGTGTTCTATTTGATCTTACTCATAATCGATTAAGCTTCTGCAAGTTTGTTTGCAGAAATAGATCAAGTATTTTGCTTTACTATATTGCATAATATGTTGATCTACAGTGGGAGTTGCTACAGGTTCCGACTAAGGGAAGGACACTGGAGGAAACCCATTATGCAATTTTGAATGCTAAGGGGGGCTAGGCTTATTGAGCAGTTAGCGTGTGAGGTGAGTGTGAAACATGTCTATGTGGTGAGGAAAACCCATTCTCATAAGATTTCCCCTTGAAGCAAAACAAACATTCCCTTTGCATGACGAGCAATAATCCCATGGCTAAAGATGAAACATGATATAGAAAGATAAAAGCATGAATGACTCTTAATACCAAAGAGGGAAGCTTTAGATAGTTAGCATACCAAATAAGTGACTAAGGAACAATCAATCACAGGATCCACAATAGGCTTCAAAATTTGAGTATAGGCCAAAATTTTGGAGGGTGCTACAACCGCTACAACACTTGGAGACACACTGGTTGAATTCCAACTTCTCTGTCTTAGTTCGTTTAGTGCAGGGCCTTGGTCCATCAGGGAGTATTTTGAAGCTTGAACCAGATCATGCATGGCTTGAGGGTGGCTGTTGCTAATTGAGACGTCAAATGAGAGTACATCCATCACTTAGAAACGCAACAACTTGATATGGACACCACAGCCAGCCAGTACATGTCAGCAGTGTCATGTCAAGTTGTGTCATGAGTTGTCAAGGACACATCACTACTATGGGCCATATCTGTTGTAACTGAATGTAATGTAAAGTGGATGTAAATAAAGCAAAATTGAAGATGCAAAATAAAGAAAAATAGAAAAGATTGGAGAATATTATAAACTATAAATCCCACGTAAAGTCCTGATGCAAAGTATCGAAGTGATTCATGGCAGGCAGTATTGAGTAGTCAACCTTGTATTGATAGTGCAAGAAACCAGAGGATATGCCAAGGCCAACCGTTGAAAGACTGTCAGCCACCATGTTACATTCCCGGTATACGTGGAAGATGGTATATGTAGAGAGAGATCCCAGAATGTGCTTGATCCTCCTAAGCCAACCCAGAAGAAAGGGGGGAAAGAATCATGTAGTTCCCTTGATACCATCAATAAGAGCCTTAGGGTCCCCATAGATATTCAGTGAGCTTATTTTCTTGTGTTGTGCAAACCATAGCAACCCCCACAAAGCAATAATCTACATTCCAGTGTTGGATCCAGAGCCACCATGCCACCATGCCACCACATTTGTCATTAATAACGTGTAGATTTTAAAAATGCCAGTAAATTTAAATAAGAGAAAAGTTCGTAAATACTTGTCAAATTTAACCATTGTTGAGGATATTTCATGATTTCATAAACTCAATTCACAACATCTTAAGGATATTTCATAATTTCCAAAATTTACACCATATTAATGGTATTTCATGATTTCATAAATTATGTTCTTTACATTGAGTTGAGTTGAAAGCAACTTTATGGAAAAAGGGATAATTTGCAGTTAATACCACTAAATGTTGGTGACTGATTGTGTGGTCTGCTTTTAAATTTATTTTTATTTTTACTATTATCGAAATTGGTATATGAGACACCCTTGTTTGTGAGACAAGAGACCCATCTTCAACCAAGAATTTGACTGTTAAATACATACTCTACCCGCCTTTGGTTTTCAACATGTGACCTCTTAGGATGAAACACATGCTCAAGTCTACAAAGGCATACATATTCTACCCGCTTTGGTTTTGAACCTATGACCTCTTAGGAGGAAACACATGATCTTAACCATTAGGCCCACTCAAGTTGTATGTCTTTGGATATATTTGTTTATCCAACTTCCCTTAACTCACTTGTCATTTTCCACCATCTTAGGAATATTTAAAAGTGAGACCTTAAATATTTACATTACAAGCATGACAAAGACTACCATAATTTGGGGGCAATGTCTTTGGATATATTTGCTTTGGATATCTTTAAAATGGAGACCTTAAATATTTACGTTACAGGCATGACAAAGGCTACCATAACTTGGGAACAATGTCTTTGGATATATTTTCTTTGGATATATTTAAAATTGAGACCTTAAATATTTACATTACAGGCCTGACAAAGGCTAACATAATATGGGAGCAAGGCAATGTCTGTGGATATATTTTCTTATCCAGCTTTCCTTAACTCACTTGTCATTTTCCACCATTTTAGGGATATTTAAAATTGAGACCATAAGTATTTACATTACAGGCATGACAAAGACTGCCATAATCTGGGAGTAATTCAAGAGATCATAATTCAGAAATTGTGGATTGAGTGCATAAAATGAGAAGTGTGATTGGAAATCTTGGTACCAAATTCCACAACAGAAGCGCAAGTCACGTCTGGTCTAAAACATAAGCTCCAATCCCCTCCCTAGTTCTTTGGCATTTTCAAAACACTTGCTACTTGCAACATATTGCACTTAAACATAGTTTTGTCACACATCAATAAAATTTTCTATCTTTGTAGTGTATTCATGACAACAAAGTTTTTATCTTCACAGTGTATCACATCGCAATGAAGTTTATATATTTGTGGTGTATTGCATGGCAACAAAATTTCTATCTTTGTACTATATCACACTGCAACAAATTTGTTGTCTTTGTGATGTATTGCACTGCGACATTTTGTAATTATTACTACTAAATGTGGTACGCTAGACTACAGGGTATAATTTTATTTATTTATTTATGTTACTGTAACTCAGAGGCATTTCAGCCATCAAAATCACTCAGGAATCATACCCAGTCTGGGGCACACCAACCTGTAATATGGTTGGATTTTTTGTACCCACAGTGTTCGGAATTGGTGACCTTCACACAAGGAATGATTTAATAGAACATTGCATCTTCAACTGTTCTTTTGCACTGTGGGAAAACCTATTATAACTTGGTTGTCAAACTAGCAGTGGGGATAACCATAATTGATTGCTATCTGCTAATGCAGGTTGACTCATCACTGTTATTCAAGGAAAACCATGCCACCTATAATTACCCATTGGTCGTCCATAAGGGGGCAGGTTTTGAGTCCCGTGAGATGCCTCTAGGTCTTAAATCATTAACCCATGTTCGTATGTTGAGGAAGACAAGCTCTTAGCCAAGTAGAAGCAGTTTTAGGGCATACTTCACGCCAACATTGCATCTTCAACTCATGAGTAATTTTAAAATTATTTTTATTATTATAAAAATTTGGATATATTTATTTATCTAGCCTCCCTTAACTCACTTGTTAGTTTCCACTATCTTAGGGAAACTAAAGCTCCAAAAAGCCTTAAATTCCAACAATTTTCAGCCATGGTTTTAAAGATAAAATATTTATAACTATTTTCAACCATAACATTAATGATAAAATATCATGACTCATAAAAACCTTAAAATTTTGACAATTTTTCAACCATGGAATTAAAACTGCAGATCATGACTACATAAAACCTTAAGTTTTCAGCATATTTCAACCATAGCATTATAAAAAATTTATATGACTAAACAAATGTTTAAAGTGAACAACAGAATGAAAGATTCATTATACCAAGAGTAATTTCCTTTTTAGATGCTAAAATTATAGCGATTTTAAAATCTTGGACTAAGACAACTTGATACATCACAACGAACATTTAATAATCAAAAAACAAATTGACACGTAGTGTAGGCAAACTCAACTTAATGCAATGAAAACTTAAAAACCAACCTTAAAATTGACACATTGTAGTGGAAGACTTGATCCATTATAATGAAAACATTAAAATCAACTATCAAATTGACACATAATGAGATCGGGATGGTAGTCGAGGATCGACATCGATCTTGCAATTTTTTTTTTTATTAATAATAATACAAAATAATAAATAAATATATAAATAAATAAAAATTCAAACAAACAAAAATAAAAACTAAAAAACTAATAAATTTTTTAAAAAGA